>JADBJO010015173.1:0-44773 GCA_016801955.1 Conus betulinus
CCATGTGAGACATTCGGACTTCTCATGGGGAAACAGGCCCCACATGCCCAACACAGCTCAACCTCTCGGCAGTTGCCGATTGTTGGATAGTGGCTGAGTATTTAACTTTGAACTCCGGGTCTTCTGGTGTTCATAACATCAGTCAGAATGGCGAGTTTATTTTTCCTCACGCGCAATTCTTGTTTTTTATTATCGCACACTAAAAATAGGCTCTGTCCCTAAAACCATTAGACGTGCATTCGAGCCTATAGCTACGGACTCTGCAGGTTCGGGCGCTCACCTTCCCGTAAGGGGAGAGGGACAGTCCCATGGCCCTGTTCTGAGGCACGCATAGTTGGGGCCATGGCACTCACCTCTGTCCTGTGGCTACCGCTGTGTATCATCTCACTCGTGTTATTTCAATTCGGACCTCCTTCGTATTTTCCTTGTGGCAGTTGTTCCTGCCGAGTACCAGCAAGGTCTTGGGGAGCACCACGCTACCGCAGCCGTCCGTAATGCCCCGTCTGTCTTTCGGTCTACCTGGACCAAAGTGTTCGTCACTTGATGTTGTTCCTGGGCCAACCTGTCGTTATGTCACCTTGCCTGGGACTCACGGGATCTCTGCTACTCACAACCAGGTCTGGCGGGCCTGCCGGCCTCGTGTCAGTCTGCTTCATGAGCGCATACAGTCTCCCCCGGCCCGTGCTTATTTGTATCTGTTGTGCCTACTGGCACTCCGCTAGCTCAGCATTACTGTTCGTTCCTCTTCAGCTTGAAAGCCCCGAGATTCGCGTCCCCTTTCGCATCTCTGGGGCCACTGTACTGGCTGGTGTGTGCTGTGCTCTCGGATATTTAAACTGAGCTTAGTTGTGATCACGAGCGAAAGATCCTCACGTTTGTGTCGGTAGACCGGAGCTGGCGGCATCTTGGGAGCGCCCGGCATCTTTTGGCCCCCTGATCTGTACATTGGGTACCCCCGCTGTTCAGGGCTGTGCGGGCACCCGTACAACTCCAAGGAATTTTGTATCACCCGCCCCTCCATCTGCAGACGATCACACTCAACATGGATGGAGGTCACAGCTAGCGAATGCGGTCCTTCTGGACACCGTTCTGATTAAGCAACCAAGTGAGGTGACGCCGATCGCTTCTGTGCCTTCCTGGTCACGCCATGTTCCCTCTTCACTGCCTTCCGAAGTACCGAATCCAAGGTAGATAACCGCTGGTGCAGTTGGGAATGCCACGCCCGCGCCGCATACGTATATTAACACCCCTCCTTGACTTTCTGCGGGTTGTACATTGTTGTCCGGACCGCTGCCACTTTTTAGGAAGGTTGAGCGTCCATGGTTTATGTGGTATTTTGATGTTCATGCCCTTGAGCATTAAACTTAGGTCCTGCTATTTGCCCGCACGTACCTATTTTTTGGTCTTTGGGTGTTTCAGCGCGCCAGTGCTCGTCGGTACACTGAACTCATTTTGGCTACGTTTTTTCGCGTCAAACCGCACGTCTCAACGTGTCCTTGTCGCGTGATTTGCGAACCGCCATGATTGTTTACCGGTGGTATGTTAACAATTTCTCGTTTCAATCTTTTATATCGTTTTCTTGTTAGACCCCACTGCTCAGTATACTGCGGTGTGTAACATCTCTTCTTATGTTCTGTTGGCTCATTGGCCAGTGCGCGGACGGCATTTCTCACGAGGCCACTCCATAACATTCTAGTGTGTGATGTCCGGTGCCAAAAATGGCCGGATTGCCAGAAGTACCACTCTCCTATCCACTCATTCTTGGCAAACTTTCTAGTCTTGTTCTTGTTTTAGTCGATCTAGAGGCCCTAAGCTGGTGTTGTTGATGTCGTTTGTGTCTATGTCTTTTGTCCTCCTCTGTTTCTCAGTTCACTTCCTAGTCTTGTCAGCGCGCCATTGGTACCCAGCTCAGAGGCGATTCCACTTGCGACTACCTCGCTGCCTCCCCCCAAATACAAACAATCATTTTGGCAGCCACCCCCGTGCCGAGCTCAGATGTCTCTGTCACCTGTGATCTGCTCCAAATTGGGTCCAATGTATTACGAATGTCCTTTTTTGTTTTTTGTTTTCCATCTCCGATACTTGTATTGGCTCTTGTCTGTTGTGCTGCTACGGGCTTAATTCGAACAGGTGCTCGGATTCTAGCTGCCCTGTTGCGTTATAAGTCTCCCTTTGGCCTCAGCTTGAGCCACGTTCTTTTTTCTTTTTTCGCTGCGCATCTCTCGAACGCCCACACGTTCGCTCATCCAAGCCCGGAGTGTCTGTGGTTGTCTTTTGCAGGGTGGACCAGTGCCGGGCAGTTGCCTCCATGTGTTACCGTTGTGGTCCTTCTCAGTCCGGCGCTATGACTGGTCCCTTTTGATTCCCAGCCCAACGCCACGCCCGCTCCATCATTCCTTCTTTTGTAAATCGGAGTCTCGCATGTGGTGCATCACGTGCACTTAGGCGGCCTTCCTGTGTTGTCAGTGCGTCACACTTCCAGACGCCGTGCACAGCGACGGAACATGTTTCCCGACGATTTAGCGCTGTGAGGATACCGGTCCCCTGTTCTTGGTACTCTATAATCACCCGCATCCTTCCATCGTGCCCATTCTGGGGTCATTTTTTGCTGTTTTCTGGGATATGATGATGAGTGCATAGCGCAGCGCCTGTTTGTACTGTGCTATACTCCGACCCCACTTATGTAGTCTTCTGGTAGTCTATCCTTTTTGTTTTTGGGCGTCTCCCGCTGTGGAGCGGGCACGTCCCGGCCTCAGCAACGCCGCGCCGCCCCTTGTGGCCGATTCCTGATAGCTGCCAAGGCATGATCCCCTGATCCTCTGGCATCCCCATGTCCTCTGGACCCACGTGACTCTGTCCAAAGAACCGTCAATGACACTTATGTACATCAGAGGATGCGTTATGATCGCGTGTGGGGAATCCGGGAAGGCAATGTTTCTCCACGTGCTGACAGTGGGGCATGCACACGTATTCCACAGCTCCAGCGTGCTTTTTAGCCCATGCTTAATAATGGGGGACACACTGTGACTCACAGCAGTCACGTGATTTCTTGGCCATGACCTTATCCTGGCACACTGATCTCCCAGCACCTTCCACAGTGCTTTTAGCAATGCTTAATCATGGGACACCCTGATTCACAGCTTCACAGTGCTTTCTTTGCAAGCCTAATTCATGTGGACACGCGATGCTTCACCGTATTCACAGTGCTTTTTCGCCCCCCCAATGCCTTAATGGACACACTGGACTTATACAGCCTTCACGCGTGATTTCTTAGCAATGCCTGATCATGGGATCTTGCGGTTCGGGGAAACCAATACAACCGCTTGGCCCGGTGTCTACTTTACCACCATACATCGGCAGAACAGTCATCAGTATGCACCATTAAACTCTGCGTTCAATTGTCATTGGACGTCTCTGAATCCTCCACCGACGTCTTACATCGTCTGTAGAGTTCCGCTGGTTTTTGTTGTCAGACCCATGATTAAGTAACTTATCAGAGCACCAAATCATAGTTTAGATAACAATAGAAAAGCAATATTAAAATACTTCGTTACATTTCATCGCTCGTTCTGCGTCGGCATGTGACAGCATCATTGTATTTCCAGGACAGTATGGCTTCGTTCTTTCACTTTCAAACCTAGTTGACTGCTCGGATTTATTCCCTGCAAACGGAGATTTGTGTCGCAAAAGGCTGATGGCGCGACTTTCGATTGCCCCTAGCAGCCTACTTCTCCACACTACTCCCATCTATCCCGCTCCTCTAATTCCTGCACATCCTATCACTGCTACTCTTCCTTTCCCATTCCTCGGTTACCACTGCAACAAGACAGGTCCCTAATGCTACTGCTACTACCTAATGTCGACTCGTTACTGTTATATCTAATGACAGTGTGTGTCGGAGGGGCCCCAATATCAGATGCTAGTATACGCGGTGGTATCATAACGCCACGAACCTCTATCACACCCCCCACCAGCCACACCTCCACACTGTCCTACCCAGTACGCACCCCCATAAACCAAACCAACACACCCCCCCAAAACACCCCCACCACCTGACAGTCCCCTTGTGTTGGCCCGACCGACCCACCGTTCGGCCAGACTACGACCGGCGGCAGAACACCACGCTGCACGCCCGCGCGTAGGCGTGGCGGCGGCCCCACCCCCCCACACCCCAACACTTCACCCACACCTATCATCCCCACCCCCATCACCTCCACACACACACCCACAAGCACGCACCACCCGCCTACCCCGTACACCATCTCATGCTTAAATTTCTGTTGTCAACTGTTCTTAATGTGTATCCCATTCACCACGGCACTCCCGATGTGCGGCAGACGCCGCATTCCTACACCCCCCCTCTTTAACTACAGCTCCAGCCAACAACCCGGGCACCCAGCGACCCCCCCCCCGGCGGCGCCCACACCCCACGCCCCCAGGACCCAGAGCGGCACCAGCCAAACCGAACCGCCCCCACGAACCCAGCCCAGACCAACCCACAACACCAAACCCACCCCCCCCCCCCCCCCCCGCCAGCGCGACGCGACAGAACCCACCCCCCACTCACCCTCTGGCACGACTCCTCCTATCCCCCACACCCTCATCCACCACCCCCCCAGTGCCGGAACACCACCACCCGAGCGACCACCTTCCACACGATCCACCCCTATTTGTGTCGCCTTTTAGCGACGTGCGTGGAACCAGAGCAAGTGACACCCAACCCATCCCCACCAACCCGGTGTTCCGTACGCCACGCCCAGGACACCTGGTGGGCGGTGCGCCTAATAGCACTACTTGGTAGTCATAAGCGATCAAATTGTTCACTGTATTGTTTACAGACACTGGACCCAGCCGCACTGAGGTGTTTTTCCCCGCTTGACCGCGAACCAGAGCGACGATGTCTGTCGGTCCGTTGTCTGTCGGTCTGTCGGTCTGGCGATCTCTGCTTCATCCACTACCTCTATCTCGCTTCCCATATTCTATCCTCCTCTAGACCAGACATCGTTCTCTACTAAACAGGATCTTGTGTCTTTTTTCCAAACATTCGACTTCTTGAGGTTTTGGTGGGAAAGGCACCACTTTATCTCTCCCCGAACCTTGTGTGTGTGTGGTGGTGGTGTGTGTGTGTGTGTGTGTGTGGCCAATGTCACGGAACACAGATAGCGGGCTCACAAAATAACGGTAACTAGTATATGAGCCGGGGTGTAATAAACTGGATCGGGTGAGTCGATTAGTCTTGGTTTACAAAAGTCGCTGGTTTGGGGGGAGAGAGGCAAATTGAGATGTTTTATCTAACTATATATTTCTATGATTTTCTTATAGTAATTATTGAATTTACAAGACTAATTAGCATTGAATTATTTGTCCTAATAGATCACAATACACTTACACAGATCTGACTAAACTCGAAATGTGATTAGAGCAATGATATGTTCAACTATCGAAATATTGAAAATCCATATCACCTACAAAAATGTCTCGGTTCAAAACCTATGAAATTCAGTCATGACTATCTAATATACGCTGAAGCTGCAACGTGATAATAGGCGAGGGACCACGTGAACCACCGCTGAAAAACAAAACAATGAACTAAAGACGTACGGCGGCGCCGGTGAACAGGGCAGGAGGAACCAACATAGCACGGCAGTCGGAAGAAGAAAAGAGACAAACAAATACAAGGCACAGGCGCGTAAAGCAACAGAGTGATTTTAGTGTAGGTAAACACCCTGCACCCCCTGTAGACCCACCCAAATGGGCGCAAGCCGCGGAACATCCTTCGGGGTTTGAGCAGCGGTCGAGGCGGTACGGCTCTAGGTGATGAAGGCAGGCGTGCGAAAGAGACTGCTGACCGTGGGGGATTTCGTGTTGGCTTTTGCGGTTGATGGGAACTGGGGCGGCCTGGAGGAGACAGGATGAGGGCGGAGAGAAGTGGGTGGTCCGTGACAGAGTAGTGTTTAATTGATTGAAAGGTCAGCCTGGCGCGATGTCTAAAGTGGCGCCCTCATCAACTCCCCGGTGGGTATGTCTCTTCACTGGAATGAACACATCCCACCTTCCCTCTGTACCCTGGGGCAGACTGTGGGTATGTCTCTTCACTGGAATGAACACATCCCACCTTCCCTCTGTACCCTGGGGCAGACTGTGGGACTGAATGGGTATGTCTCTGGTTCACTGTACACCAGGGGAGATGAACACATCCCACCTTCCCTCTGTACCCTGGGGCAGACTGTGGGTATGTCTCTTCACTGGAATGAACACACCCCCACCTTCCCTCTGTACCCTGGGGCAGACTGTGGGTATGTCTCAGCACTGGAATGAACACCCCACCTTCCCTCTGTACCCTGGGGCAGACTGTGGGTATGTCTCAGTACTGGAATGAACACACCCCACCTTCCCGCCTAACCCTGGGGCGGACTGTGGGTATGTCTCTTCACTGGAATGAACACATCCCCACCTTCCCTCTGTACCCTGGGGCAGACTGTGGGTATGTCTCAGCACTGGAATGAACACACCCCACCTTCATGTCCTCCCCTCTGTACCCTGGGGCGGACTGTGGGTATGTCTCAGTACTGGAATGAACACATCCCACCTTCCCTCTGTACCCTGGGGCAGACTGTGGGTATGTCTCAGCACTGGAATGAACACATCCCACCTTCCCTCTGTACCCTGGGGCAGACTGTGGGTATGTCTCAGCACTGGAATGAACACACCCCACCTTCCCTCTGTACCCTGGGGCGGACTGTGTGGGTATGTCTCAGTACTGGAATGAACACACCCCACCTTCCCGCCTAACCCTGGGGCAGCAGACTGTGGGTATGTCTCAGTACTGGAATGAACACACCCCACCTTCCCGCCTAACCCTGGGCAGACTGTGGGTATGTCTCAGCACTGGAATGAACACACCCCACCTTCCCTCTGTACCCTGGGGCAGACTGTGGTATGGTCTCTTCACTGGAATGAACACACCCCACCTTCCCTCTGTACCCTGGGGCAGACTGTGGGTATGTCTCAGTACTGGAAATAAACACACCCCACCTTCCCGCCTAACCCTGGGGCAGACTGTGGGTATGTCTCAGCACTGGAATGAACACACCCCACCTTCCCTCTGTACCCTGGGGCGGACTGTGTGGGTATGTCTCAGTACTGGAATGAACACACCCCACCTTCCCGCCTAACCCTGGGGCGGACTGTGGGTATGTCTCAGCACTGGAATGAACACACCCCACCTTCCCTCTGTACCCTGGGGCAGACTGTGGGTATGTCTCTTTCACTGGAATGAACACACCCTCCACCTTCCCTCTGTACCCTGGGGCAGACTGTGGGTATGTCTCAGTACTGGAATGAACACACCCCACCTTCCCGCCTAACCCTGGGGCGGATTGTGGGTATGTCACAGCACTGGAATGAACACACCCCACCTTCCCTCTGTACCCTGGGCGGACTGTGGGTATGTCTCAGCACTGGAATGAACACACCCCACCTTCCCGCCTAACCCTGGGGCAGACTGTGGGTATGTCTCAGCACTGGAATGAACACACCCCACCTTCCCTCTGTACCCTGGGGCAGACTGTGGGTATGTCTCTTCACTGGAATGAACACACCCCACCTTCCCTCTGTACCCTGGGGCAGACTGTGGGTATGTCTCAGTACTGGAATGAACACATCCCACCTTCCCTCTGTACCCTGGGGCGGACTGTGGGTATGTCTCTTCACTGGAATGAACACACCCCACCTTCCCTCTGTACCCTGGGGCAGACTGTGGGTATGTCTCTTCACTGGAATGAACACACCCCACCTTCCCTCTGTACCCTGGGGCAGACTGTGGGTATGTCTCAGCACTGGAATGAACACATCCCACCTTCTCGCCGCCTACCCTGGGGCGGACTGTGGGTATGTCTCTTCACTGGAATGAACACACCCCACCTTCCCTCTGTACCCTGGGGCGGACTGGTGGGTATGTCTCAGCACTGGAATGAACACACCCCACCTTCCCTCTGTACCCTGGGGCAGACTGTGGGTATGTCTCAGTACTGGAATGAACACATCCCACCTTCTCGCCTAACCCTGGGGCGGACTGTGGGTATGTCTCAGTACTGGAATGAACACACCCCACCTTCCCTCTGTACCTGGGGCGGACTGTGGGTATGTCTCTTCACTGGAATGAACACACCCCACCTTCCCTCTGTACCCTGGGGGCAGACTGTGGGTATGTCTCTTCACTGGAATGAACACACCCCACCTTCCCTCTGTACCCTGGGGCGGACTGTGGGTATGTCTCTTCACTGGAATGAACACACCCCACCTTCCCTCTGTACCCTGGGGCAGACTGTGGGTATGTCTCAGTACTGGAATGAACACACCCCACCTTCCCGCCTAACCCTGGGGCGGACTGTGGGTATGTCTCTTCACTGGAATGAACACACCCCACCTTCCCTCTGTACCCTGGGGCAGACTGTGGGTATGTCTCAGCACTGGAATGAACACACCCCACCTTCCCTCTGTACCCTGGGGCAGACTGTGGGTATGTCTCAGTACTGGAATGAACACACCCCACCTTCTCGCCTAACCCAGGGGCGGACTGTGGGTATGTCACAGCATTGCCGACGAGGAATGGGGGGTACAAGGTGTGAACCACCTATAGACCTACCCTGTGTCTCTTGGAAACGGATGACATCTGCACCCACCCTCGTATGATGATGAAGAGGAAGGGTAAGGACTGGTGCAGCCTGAGCTGTTCTGCGTGTTTAGTTGGTCTGCTCCCACCCTCGTGTGATGAAGAGGAAGGGTAGGACTCGTGCAGCCTGAGCTGTTCTGCGTGTTTAGTTGGTCTGCTCCCACCCTCGTGTGATGAAGAGGAAGGGTAAGGACTTGTGCAGCCTGAGCTGTTCTGCGTGTTTAGTTGGTCTGCTCCCACCCTTATGTGATGAAGTGGAAGGGTAAGGACTTGTGCAGCCTGAGCTGTTCTGCGTGTTTAGTTGGTCTGCTCCCACCCTCGTGTGATGAAGAGGAAGGGTAGAACTCGTGCAGCCTGAGCTGTCCTGCGTGTTTAGTTGGTCTGCCCTCCAGTGAAAGTGAAACGCATAGAAAGTCATGTTGATGTGATAAATAATGCCGATACAATTGTCCCCCCCCCCCTCCCCGCTCTCTGTGTGTGTGTGTGTGTGTGTGTGTGTGTGTGTCCCCTTTCCGCCTTCCCCCCATGCTTCTTCCACTGTATCTCTATGACTCCTGTGTCTGCCTGCCGACTGTTTCTTTCACGTCTTTGTAGCAAGTATGGAAGTGTGCGAAGTTGTTTTGGTTTGTTTTCTATTTCTTCCATCCTTGTAGAAGGCTATGGTTGAGAGGTGTGGGGGTAAAGCCTGTATATTTATAGTTTTTTTTTTCGGAAAAAAATACCAGAAACGCAGGCTCGTGAACACACGAATGCATAAACAATGTCACCTACCTTCCAAGCAGGCAGGCAGGCAGACACGCAGGCAGGCAGGCACACACACACACACACACACACACACACACACACACACACACACACACACACACACACACACACACACAAACACAGAGTATGCGTGATTTACGCTTGCAAACCGCTATATGGTTTATATATATATATATATATTTTTTTTTAATCTGTACATGACGTCACCTCACTTCTTTCTTGGTTTATGTGTTACACCGCCTCTTACTTGCATAATTGTAATTTTACCTGATTTCAGTAGCATTCGGATACAGACATGATCATATGTTTCTGCATAAATTTGTTCGCTGAAGGCAGTCATACTGATTGTAGCTAGGTGTATATGGCATGCATATATGAAAATGTGTGTATGCGTATGCGTGAACCTGCGTATGTGCGTGCGTACTTGTGTGTGTGTGTGTGTGTGTGCGCGCGCGCGTGCGTGCGTGCGCGCGCTCGCGCGCACGCGCGCGCTCGTGTGTGTGTGTGTATGTGTGTGTGTGTTTGTATGTGTGTGTGTGTGTGTGTGTGTGTGTGTGTGTGTGTGTGTGTGTGTGTTATTCATCCCTTGCAAATGGTTGAAAAACGAGAGTATAATCTGTGTTTTTTATGCCTTTTTTCATGAAATACTGGCTCGCGAGCATACACACACACACACACACACACACACACACACACACACACACACACACACACACACATACACACAAAACACACACACACACACACACGCACACAAAAACACACACACGCACGCACGCATGCACGCACACGTGCGTGCGCGCGCGCGAGCGCACACACACACACGCACGCACACGCACACGCACACATGGTATACGCATGGATTTCGTTTGTTGCATGACCAATGTTGGTTTGACGTACTTGAGTCATGGCGGTAGGGACTGCGCAGTATATTTCAGCATTTATCCTGTGATTTTCATGCAGATAAATTTGTGTGCATATGTCTCAGAGAGCCACTGTCCCTGATAAGAGGGGAAGGGAAAGAGAAAGACTGAAGTGTTATGAGAGAGGGAAATAGCAGATGTGACAATGGTAGGCGATGATGCATTTTGTGTCCATTGTGCATTCTGAGACAAGGGATGACCGATCCTGAATATTGATGCAGGCACTCATTATTAATACAACCTTCAGCTTCAGGTGGTTGTCACGGAATCAGGTGATCCGTTCACCTTAACTCCCTACACTCCCAGAAGGATTTCCACTCGCGCTTCTACAAACAGGTTGTTGGGGGTCAGGTTATAGTTAAGCAGGTTGTTAGCTGTAGGAAAGGAGTGGCTTTGTCAGGAAGGACTCGGCCTAAAGAGGGCTTTCCCAGTTAGCTAATGTTAGACAGGGCCAGCAGGTTGAAGTGTCCATTATGAATGCCCGTGAAGGGAGCACCCGAGTGATGTTCAGTGAACAGGTCCTGGCAAGGGTGGAAAGACGTGGCGAAAAAAAGGGGGGGGGGGGGGGGGAAGAGAGAGAGAGAGAGAGAGAGAGAGAGGAGAGAGAGAGAGAGAGAGAGAGAGAGAGAGAGAGAGGGAGCAGGAGGGAAAGGCGCCAGGAGGAGGGAAAGGCGCCAGGGACGAGAGAGGGTGCGCATGCTGGAGGTGGAAGATTTGAACACAGGGTCCCAGTGCCACAGGAGGGAGAGAGGAGGCGTGGCACCGCCCCCAGGCTAGGACTAAAAGGAGGCGAATGACATAATAAAGAGGACAGGGGAGATCTGTGTATAATGATGTAGAACTGAAAGCAGCAGATGAGGAGAGAGAAACCATGGAAAAGGACGTGCAGGGGGACTGAGTGACTGTGGTGGAGATGGTGATTCTGTCAGTGGATAGGGGGCGCTATACTGCGCCGGAAAAGGGCCTCTGAAACCTGCTCCAGAGAAGGACCTAGACCCAACACATGTCATTGGGGACATTCGTCCGTCTGAGGACAAAAACTGTGTGGTGAAGTGGCAAAGAAAATGAAAGTAAGTCCACCCCAAGTCTGAAGATAACATCCCACAAATGAAAATAACCACAGCCCTGTCTGAAGACAACGTCCCACAAATGAAAATAACCACAGCCCTGTCTGAAGACAACGTTCCACAAATGAAAATAACCACAGCCCTGTCTGAAGACAACGTCCCACAAATGAAATAACCACAGCCCTGTCTGAAGACAACGTCCCACAAATGAAAATAACCACGGCCTAGTCTGAAGACAATGCCTTACAAACGAAAATAACTCTAGCCCAGTCTGAAGACAGCGTTCCACATTATTCTTCAATCAGAAGGGAATAAGATGAACATCCATTATACCCAACTCAGCTCTTTATGCACACGGAGATTTAAAGCCTGACCTGTCATCCTTTGATCGTCAAAAAACACCTTCAGGATCCGGTGCAGTTTCATAATGTTCTGAAACATGGCGCACGCTGTCCTTCACCATAACAGTATCACTGCGTACAATGGTCATGCGACTTTCCACCGACCATCGTCTGAGACAATCTTATCTCCCAGTGCTGATTTTCTGCCAGTCCCCTTCCTGCACTGCTGGTTACTGTGCAGCATGATGTTTGACAGTTCCTGGTGCTGGGAGACTGTGGCACACAGCGGCACAAGTAGTGTGTCAACTCTTACAGGGAATCTCCTCCTCCGGTGTGCCACGTGTCGTCCCGTTCCTTGGTGAGATGTACTGCCCATTTCTTACATTATGAAAGGATATTATGCCATGATTAGACAGGTAGAGACAGTTTATTGATATAACTCCGATTTCTTTTTTTTTTGTGTGTGTTTTTGTTTTTGGTTATACACACAGAGACAATTCATTGATAGAACTCCGATGTTTTGTTTTGGTTATACATATAGAGACAGTTCATTGATAGAACTCCGATGTTTGTATTGGTCATACACACAGAGATAGTTCATTGATAGAACTCCGATGTTTTGTATTGGTTATACACACAGAGACGGTTCATTGATATAACTCCGATGTTTAGTTTTGGTTATACACACCGAGACGGTTCATTGATAGAACTCCGATGTTTTGTATTGGTTATACACACAGAGACGGTTCATTGATATAACTCCGATGTTTAGTTTTGGTTATACACACCGAGACGGTTCATTGATAGAACTCCGATGTTTTGTTTTGGTTATACACACAGAGACGGTTCATTGATAGAACTCCGATGTTTTATTTTGGTTATACACATAGAGACAGTTCATTGATAGTACTCCGATGTTTTGGTTTGGTTATACACACAGAGACAGTTCATTGATAAAACTCAGATGTTTTGTTTGATTATACACACAGAGACAGTTCATTGATAAAACGCCGCCGATGTTTTGTTTGGTTTATACACACAGAGACGGTTTATTGATAGAACTCCGATGTTTTGTTTTGGTTATACACACAGAGACAGTTCATTGATAAAACTCCGATGTTTTGGTTTGGTTGACAAGGAAACACTTGTGGCGTTTCTCTGTAGGCAAACAGTACAGCTAGCGGATATCTGTCACAGCCTTGGGGCTTCTCTTCACGCATTGTCCATGGCATGCCATTCAATGTGGCACCAAATCCCACCATCTCTGCCCGTTGGCCAGTGGGTGACATGGGGTGGTATGGAGGCGTCTCACCCCGAACAGGCGACGTGACTGTGCCATGAGAAATGAAATACACTGCGTTCCTCTGTCACCCAGGACTTCAGCGGGGATTCCAGTCCCTGAAACCCCTCTCCACCAGTGCCTCTTCTGCCACAGCCGAAGTTCCCATTGACTTGAGTGCTACCGCCTCGGGACATCTGCTGCCATAGGCCACTGTGGTCAGAACGTGCCCTTGCCGCTATCGCAAGGCGGACACATTAGATCCACAAGATCAACTGACATCCCTTGAAATAAGTCAATCAAGGGGCGACACTACAATGGTACACGCATGCACGCATGGACACACACACACACACACACACACACACCACACACACACACACACACACACACACGCATGCACGCATGCACGCATGCACGCACGCACGCCGCACGCACTCACACACACACACACACACACACACACACTTTATCATGCATGTCAATTTATTGAAAATAGTCGCTCAGTGTATAATAAAGCACACTTTCCCTGGTGTTTTTTTTCCTTCTCTTTCGTACCTGTTTCTACCCGTCTCTCCCCCACCCCCACCCCCACCCCCCCACCCTAAAGGGAAAGGTCTGGTACACTGCAGACCCCTGGCTAATGATGGACCTGAGGATGGCCTTGTTCGAAGTGCCTGTGTGGAGAACTCCACTTCAGCCCACCCCACCCCCCACCCCCAACACCCACACCTACTCTCTCATCAGCCCTGGTCACGCAGTCTGGGCACAGTTGGCGGCGGAGAGGGGAAGGGGAGATAATCATCAGCCTGCTTCTCACACCACTGGCCTGGCTTTCAGGTTTGAAGACTAACGACAGCGATTCTCACAGCGTCAGAAGCTGTGGTGTTCATGGGGTAGGCTAGGCTCTGAGTACAATGCCCTCCACCTCAGTTTGAAGTTCAGCACACACACACACACACACACACACACACACACGCAGAAACACGCACACAGAGAAATACACACACACACACACACACACACACACACACACACACACACACACACGGCGTCCTGTGTTATTGTCTCGCATGGCTTATTGTGTAGGCTACAGACGATCCTCGGCAAGGGCCCCTCAGTGTTCCCATCCTCGGAGGGTGGAACGGGGGGGGGGGGGGGGGGGGGGGGGGGGGGGGGGGCAGGTTCAGAGCAAGCAGGATAGACAGACAGACAGACAGCCTCACTGTCACAGCCGTGCTGAAGAACTGTTCCCCACAAACCCGTTTCATCCAAGACTGTCAGCTTCGTGAGACTTAACTACAACCCCAGTGCCATGTCCATGACTCCTTTGGGCTGTTAAAAACATGGACATTCCTCGTTTGTGGAAAGGATTTTTAGCATCATGCCATCGAATTTTTCGAACTTTTACAACAATGGACAGCATTACAATTCAAAAATGTAATTTTAACAATGTTTAAAGAAACAAGAAATAAATAGGTACACACTCAAAAGTGCCAGCGCATGCGCGCGCCCGCGCGCGCACACATATACACACGCACACGCAGACACATTACATCGAACTATCTCCACATAGTCGATTTTTAATATTTTTTTTTTTCATTTGTTTATAAAAAGGTGCGATTACGAAGAAAAGTCTTTTTCCGTCAATACGAATCCCAGATGTAACCGAATAGTCCATAGAAAAAATAAAACAACACACAACACACACACACACACACACACACACACACACACACACACGCGCGCGCGCGCGCGCGCGCGCGCGCGCATACATGCACACACACACATACACACACACACACACACACACACACACACACACACACACACACACACACACACACACACACATATCATAGGTTTTCTCTTGAGAGATGGTCGGTAAACGTGTTTGCGCGTTGAGAGACAGGTTATACGACGAAAGGAAACTATAACGATCACAGCAGAACTCAGTTGTTCCTTGTTTTTGAGGCTTGCAAAAAAAGTGAGAGATCGATGATCGGTTTGCAAGACAAAGATCTACCCAAGCAGAATTCTAAAAAAAAAAAAGAAAAACAAAAAAAGAAAAACAAAAACAAAACCAAAACCTTCTTAAGTTCCGAAATAAGGGCGAGGCACTCACGTTGAATGGCAGAGCAGTACTATTGAGTGAACGAAACTTCTGCGTTTGGGGACATCAAGGGGTGGAGAAGGACATCCTTCTCTCGAAGAAGAAACCGCTCAACGTCCAGCAGAACTAGCGTCAGTGAAAAGAATAGCCTTGGTTCAAGTCGAGCAGCAGGAGGACGGGGTGAGCTGAGTGTATCGGTGGTTCTGCTGGGAATCTTGCCGACACTGGTCGGTCCGGGTGACCAGATAGTCCCTAATCCACTAAGGTTACTGAGACTGTTGAGAGGGACTTAAGTGGGCAGCTCGTTTTGAAATATTAAAAAGCAACACGCCAAAGGAGATAACAAGATCAACATTTTCTGACTAGGGGATGAAACTCTACCGTGGCCTTCTTGCCCGCATAGTGTCTGTTTATACACATTTCTTCACTTGTTCTTTGGCCAAAGAACATGAACCCATACGAGTTTGACCAGGGAACAAAGGCGGAACAATGAGAATAACATGTAGATCATTTCTTTTTCAGGAGGTTCGCTGGTCATAGGGGTTTTCTCAAGGGGAGCACAAGATAGTCTTTCCTTTGGAAGTGTCTTTTGACAAACGTCACAAGATCGACAATGGTTCCCAGACGTATGAGCTAACATTTGAAGAGCACTCTTGCTAGAGTCCTGCGAACACCACAGCGTCCTGCCATCATAGCATGTGACAACTTCAACATGGTTTGACTCGGTGAGTGGGGGACAAACATAGGGCGTGGCAATACGTAAATTTGTTACAGGAAAGGATTCAACACGTCCATCCAACATACAGCATTGCTGTCTAATGCCGATGTACTTGCTATTCCTGGCCAGGGAACGTCGGTCACCAGGCGTGGTACAGCTGCATCTGTTAGTACTGTACCACAATAATCGTTAATGCTGTGATGTGAAGTCTAGAGACTTGGTTTTCAACCACAAGGACATGTTCAGTATTAACTTTTGATACGTGGGCCTGATCGATTTGTGCATGGGGGACAATCTGCTTGTTTGTGCATCCTTAATCCACGTGTTTCCTTCTCATCGGCCCAAGCTTTTTTTTTTCAAATTAAAAAAAAAAAAAAATTTCAGCCGAGAGCCAAGTTCATCATTTCAGTCTGTCTATTGTGTGTTTCCTTTCGTCGTAAAAGTCTGTATAGATGTGTGCGAATCCACGGGCTCATCATATACACTAGGACTTTAAAAAAAATCTGAAAAAAAACCTGGGCGGTTATTATGTGACAGGACTCCATTCTACGCTACTTTCATAATACATCCCAGCACCAAGAGCTACAGACACCTGCAGTGTTGGTCTGAAATGGCTAACAGCTCTCAGACACGCATTAATTAAGCGGATTGAACTCGACCTTGAGGCCTTCGTCTTCCTGTTTGGGCTCAATACACGCTCAACTCTGGGTAGATGCGGGACAGGGCTGATATTTCATAAAGACATCAATGTCTCTGATGAGAATCAAACCCCCGACCTCTCACTCTGCAACTCCGCCACACTGAACACTGCATCACGGCTGCTGGGAGGGAGAGATGACATGTACATGTGTAGAGAGGAAAGAAGTCTTCTTTGTGTAGTATCAGTTGTAAAAGAAACTACATGTACAAGACAGTATTCAAAGCTAACATGCAAAACGTAATGCTTATCTACACTCAGACAAAACCGAATTCTCTGCCGAAGGTCGACCATATTGACTTTTTTGTATTCTTTGATTGATTATGTCATGCGACTCTCGATATCTGCCATAGTTTATTTGCTGCTAGACTTGCCCAATATATAATTCTCGTTTTTTTTTTCATGCAATTTATTTTCTTTAATAGTCAGCCATTTTTAAAATGTGATACCATATCCACAGCTACTGAACACACACACACACACACACACACACACACACACACACACACACACACACACACACACACACACACACATGTAAAGATAGCAAGCCAGGATGAAGGTTATAGGTAAAGGTTAGGGTGAGTGTTAAAACCAGAAAAAGAACAAATTTGGCAGATGTTTTTGAAAAGCGACACTAATGCAGCTTTTCGGACTAACTGTACTTCTTAATATCACACACACACACACACACACACACACACACACACACACACAGGCGCGCGCGTGCGCGAGCGTGTGAACAACGATAGTGGCGTCTGTGTTGTAGGGTGTCTTGACACTTTAACAATTGCCTTGGTGTTGGAACTGGGGAGAAGGGTGGCAAGGAGGCACCCCCACCCCCTACCTCCACTGAAAGTAACAGGGTGGGTGGGGGTTAGGAAACCAGAGAACCTCTGTACCCCCCTCTCCTCCCCACCTCTCTCAATAATCAAAGTGAATGGAGGAACACCGGATAACCAAGAAGAAAAGGAGACGAAAATGGGTCAAATTTTGAGCACACTTTTGAGTCATGACCTTATTTCTGTGTTCCTGAATGGCATTTTTTGGTGAGATGATTCACATTTGTGTCTTGGCTCAGGATATAAATGGATGGCAACGTACGGCTTCTTTGGATAGGTAAAAACAAATAGACCGCATGCTACAGTACGCCCTCCTTCCTCCTCGAAAATTTCAAAGGAGGATCAGAGAGAGAGAGAGAGAGAGAGAGAGAGAGTGAGAGTTTGTATGAGCTTGTATGAAAATGTTCACGATGAGAATCAACCCTTCCCCCTAGGCCTTCCCTTTCCGGCCGCTCATCCGCTTTTGTAAAATTTAGAGGATAAACTACTGTGGGGGTTTTTGTCCAAATGCTTGTCAGTTTTTTTTCTCCTCAGGTTTCTTTTAAACTTTCCAAAACGACAACCGGTTTCCTGATTTTGAGTTGCAGATGACATTTGAGGACCTTGCTGGATGCGGCAGTGTCAAAACTGTGTTGCATGCCCCATGCCCAGTAAGAAAGACAACGTTTCCCTATGGATCTTTTCTGAGTAGACTGAAGGGCAACTGGGGACACTCTGAAATGGACACACTTCTGGAGGTAATCTCCACACACTGCAAGACCTTAGGTGCAATGTCGTAACTCCAACTTTGCCAGCTTATTGGGAAGAATACTTAAAGAGGGGAGACGGGACCCATACAGGGATAGACTACACCGTCTACCCTCACCTGTTACTTCCGTCTTTCGTGTGTGTGTGTGTGTGTGTGTGTGTGTGTGTGTTACAGGAGACAGAATGTAGACAACACTTACCATGATGAAATCACAGTGAAGTGAATTCAATGACAGTGGTCAGTGCAACGTTAGAAGGAGAACAGGACATCATAGACTGCCACAAAATCAATGTATTTTACCGCGTTAGTGTGAAAGAATGCGGACATGCTAAACTGTAGTCTATGGGGCTTTCTTCTCTCATGCGAAACGTACCGTGACTCGATTTTTATGCTTGTCGTTTTGATTTATGTGTTGCAACACGACCATGACTGTTGAAATGCCGTGTGCTTTATTCATGAATACTTACAGTGGAGATCAAGTAGGGACACTCATCTCCTTGTTATCAGGCACTGAATTATCGTTTGTTTCCCATGAATTGTTCATTTTCAGTTGTCTGTCAGAGTGGACTTCTGGAAATTTTGTGGAATCGATCTCAAATAATCGAATCTGAGCGAAAGAATTCATACTACGGTGTGATGAAACGAATTAGCAGAGCAGAACACGGTCAGTTCAGAATATTCTTAAATTCAACCGGAAACGGCAATACTAATTGAGCCAATATTGTTCACTACATATTAATATCACAGCCACAATCATGATGGATACGGAAATAATTTTAGACAGTGTTTTTAATACTAGAGGAAAGTATTGAAGGTAGACGTTGTTGTTGTTGTTAAGTCTGCTTCCTGCTTCTTCGGTGAGCTTCAAAGTGTCGAAGTGTCTAAAGCAGAACAGGCATTATGCCTATGCTTGACGGCAGTATGAACAGTTGCAATAACACTAGTAAAACTAACAAATTGATTAGGTTTGGTGTAATTTAGGATTGGTTTCAAAGTGGTATGACAGCAGGCGGAAATGGAAACATCAAAACAGCAATGGAACGGCTGAGCCGCCAATCGAAGGAACGGACAAATTCCAAAAGAGACACAACACTTCTGGACCTAGGCTTACTCGGTCTTTTGTAGGCTGGCTTGTCTGTCTACCGCACAGTGCATTTGTGTGTTCAGAGTGCTGCCATTATGTCCAGCTCTTCTGTAGGAGGGTTTTGTCATCTTACCACAACGTGTGTTTGTGTGTTGTGTTCAGAGTGCTGCCATTATGTCCAGGTCTTCTGTAGGATGGCTTGTCTTCTTACCACACCGTGTGTTTGTGTGTTCAGAGTGCTGCCATCATGTCCAAAGACGCTGTGGCCGTGCGGAAGGCCAGTGTGGGCCATCTCCTCCACGCTCAGCGCAGCCACCGCCTTTGGGGAAGACATAGCTGATGACGCTTACTCCGTGTCAGAGCTCTCCCACGTGGAGGAAGAAAAAGCGTGTCAGGCGTGTGTCAAAGGTCACCAGCTCTGGCCAAAACACTGGACAGCCGAGAAGCGTTTGTGAGAACTGCCGTACGACACAACCCGGGGACCTTGGTCCGCTTGGTGAGTCACCCTCTACACTGACACGTGTGTGTGTGTGTGTGTGCGAATGACTGAATGAAATAATATCCAGTCTGTTCCCGCCTATCATGCAGGTCGATTTACACATTTAGTGGATATCAGACGAGCTCAAATTGAATGTTCTCAGATGAAACAGTTCCCTCATTCAACCATTGTCAAAATGACAACATGACAATGCAAGAACATTTAAGCTAGATCTTAGAGAGAGAGAGAGAGAGGTGATGATGATGATAATGATGATGACGATGCAGCCCTAAGCACCTTACAAAACGTCTGAGAAAAAATGTTGATTTTGCTGTTTTGTCATTTTCGCAACTTCAAAGTTAAAGAGAAACTTTTATCGTTTGTATGGACTAGACAGAATCAACATTTCTGTAAATTTGATGCAATCCGTCCATTTGTTTTCAAATTATCTTGCAGACAGACTAGCATAACCGATCCCCTCCCGCCCCTCCCCCTCCCCCCCCCCACACACATTCACACACACATGCGCATGCACACACACACACACACACACACACACACACACATATGCATGCGTGTATGCACCTTACATACTTCACTCACACTTAAATTTCAGACAGGCAAGCGTAACTCCTCCCTTCCTTGCGCATACATTGCACAACATGCATATACACATGCGCACGGACATGTGTGCATACAGCGATAGAGGAGCTAAACCACATTATCACGCTCCCCAGTTAGCGCTTGCGTGCAAGATCAGAAATGCAGGGCAGTAACCCTGTTGCAAGATGAAAAATGCAGGGCAATCACCCTTTGTGCAAGATGAGAAATGCAGGTCAGTTTATAACCCTGTGTGCAAGATGACATATGCAGGGCAATGACCCTGTGTGCAAGATGACACATGCAGGGCAATCACCCAGTGTGCAAGATGAAACATTCAGGGCAATCACCCTTTGTGCAAGATGAAACATGCAGGGCAATTTATAACCCTGTGTGCAAGATGAAACATGCAGGGCAATCACCCTGTGTGCAAGATGAAAACATGCAGGGCAATCACCCTGTGTGCAAGATGACACATACAGGGCAATCACCCTGTGTGCAAGGTGACACATGCAGGGCAATCACCTTGTGTGCAAGATGACACATGCAGGGCAATCACCTTGTGTGCAAGATGAGAAATATAGGGCAATCACCCTGTGTGCAAGATGACACATACAGGGCAATCACCCTGTGTGCAAGGTGACACATGCAGGGCAATCACCTTGTGTGCAAGATGACACATGCAGGGCAATCACCTTGTGTGCAAGATGAGAAATGTAGGGCAATCACCATGTGTGCACAACAGTCAGCCAACTGGTGTGAGGCAGTGTGAGGAGTGAGGCTTCTGCAGTGGAACATTGCCATGGAACTCTCTTCCCTTCATCTGTTCACAGGCTGACAGTCACCACAATGTCATATATATGCACGTGCAGCATGTCCACACAGGTAATGACATGACGTGTATCTTCTGTATGCTTCAGACTACACACAGACAATGACATGACTGTATCTGCTGTGTGCTTCAGACTACACGCAGGCAATGACATGACTTATATCTGATGTGTGCTTCAGACTACACACAGGCAATGACATGACATATATCTGATGTTTGTTTCAGACTACACACAGGCACATGACGTATATCTGCTGTATGCTTCAGATTCCACAAGGCAGTGACATGACGTATATCTGCTGTATGCTTCAGACTCCACACAGACAGTGACATGACGTATATCTGCTGTGTGCTTCAAACTACACACAGACACATGACGTATATCTGCTGTATGCTTCAGACTCCACACAGACAATGACATGACATATATCTGCTGTATGCTTCAGACTCCACACAATGACATGACGTATATATGCTGTATGCTTCACTTCCACACAGACAATGACATGACATGTATCTGCTGTGTGCTCAGACTCCACACAGGCACCATGACATGACATATATCTGCTGTGTGCTTCAGACTCCACACAGGCACATGACATGACATGTATCTGCTGTGTGCTTCAGACTCCACACAGGCACGTGACGTATATCTGCTGTTTGTTTCAGACTCCACACAGGCACATGATGTATATCTGCTGTGTGCTTCACGTCCACACAGAGAATGACATGACATATATCTGACGTGTATCTGCTGTATGCTCAGACTACACACGGGCATCAAAAAGGAATGAAAATAATTGTTCTTCCTTTTTTTTTGACCAGTCTAGAAAGAAGCAATGTCTGCACCTAACAGGAAATTGCAGATAGATTCTGCCGTGTTTCAATGCCAAACTTTAATGACAAGAGGGATATCAGGTAGGCCTAAGTTCCCACAACAAATAGCACCACCACATCACATGAAAAAGAAGTTTCCCCTGCATAAGGGACACACACTAGCCCTTGGTGGAGGAAAGGAAGAACTGTTATGCGATGAAAGAGACTGCATTTAGACCAGGAGACCAAACAGGTTGCAAGCAAGCAATAATCATTTCGTCCACTTTCATCATGGTTGTAAGTAATCATGAGTATGTAATCAATCAATTTGAATAGTGTGTGTGTGCGTGCGTGCATATGTGTGTGTGTACAGGAGTCCCCACACAGAGGAAAGTCAGGCCACAAGCAGTGGCTCCCCGCCCCAGGCCACCTCAGAGAGGGATGGTCAGACAGACGGCAACGATGCTCACTCGGATAACTCCAGAGAGCGCTTCCCTGAAGGCAGCGGCCAGGACGAGGCAGATGAAGGTCAGTAGGGCTTCCTCCCTGTCCTTCCACCCCCTTCGTCTTCTACTTGTAAAGGGAGGCGACTGCAGGCAGAAATCTAAACAAATGTTATAAACTAGTTTTAAAGCTCCGCCGAAAAATGTAGACTGAAGAATCACAAGACAAAACACAACGCGCGTTTCGACCTCATAGGTCTTCTTCATGCAAGATACACAACACTCAGGACAACGAAAATAAAACGAGCAATCACTTATCTTCATCCAATTGCTCGTTCATTTTCGTTGTCCTGAGTGTTGTGTATCTTGCCTGAAGAAGACATAAGACGTTGAAACACGCATCATGTTTTATCTTGTGATTTGTTTGTCTACGTTTTTTGGCAGAGCCTTAAAAATACTTTTTAAAACCTCTCGTGTCTGTAAGCCAGCACAACATATTCCAGCATAGTGCCTCTCTCATAACGACAGGTCTATCAGAGGCTAACCCAAACAACATCTGGTGTTGAGCAGATCTGAGGCGTAAAATAATAAAATATGTGGGATTCAAACTTAAGTAAGTTACCTAGAGGTTACCGCCCTTTTATTACAGAAAATAGTGATACGAGCTGAGAATGTGACGGCGAGTGAGTTAGGACTCGTAAAGTAAGACGTGCTGCTTTTTGTACTTTGACATGTATAAAGTAAGACGTGTTTTTTTGTGCTGCGACACATATAAAGTAAAACATGTTTTTTTTGTTCTGCGACACGTATAAAGTAAGACATGTTTTTTGTACTGTGACACATATAAAGTAAGATGTGTTTTTTGTACTGTGACATGTATAAAGTAAGACATGTTTTTTTATACTGTGACACATATAAAGTAAGATGGTATAAAGTAAGATGTGTTTTTGCACTGTGACACGTATGAAGTAAGATGTGTTTTTTGCACTGTGACAAGTATAAAGTAAGACATGTTTATTGTACTCGTACCCAACCGGTGACATTTGGAGTGTCGTACTGCTTTCGTTTAATTTTTATTTCTGTCTTTTCTTTTTTCTTTTAAGCATGCTCAGTTTTGAATACACACGAGGCAAGACATAACCATGAAGAAACCTGTAGCTGCACCACGAAGAACCATGGAGAACACTAGGCAAAGCACAAACAACCTGCAGGTAGCACACATGAAGGAAATGGGGCAAACGCTGGAAGTGAGCCAAGCAGTGCAGTGAGAAATGGCTATGAAACAGCTTCCCTTCCGATCTCTTCAGATTGCTTCTTCATTCAACGCTACAGCACTCTTTCCACCAATGCAACGAGCTGGGTTTCTGTGGCCCCCACACACACACGCATGCACGCACGCACGCACACATATATATATATATATATATATATAATATATATATATATATATATATATATAAAGTGCGTTTTATATGTGTGTGGTCAAGACAGACAGATAAACAGATAAATAGGATGGTGTGGGAAGACAGATTCGTATAGCCTAGTGTGCACGTCTAAGTGTGCAGTTAGGCCTTCAGTGTGCGTGCGTGCGCATGCGCTGTGCCACCACATCTATAACTTTAACACCACCCCTCTCATGACGTTTTGCTTTTACTTTCACTCACATTAAGATGTCTTTATTTTCATTTACATCGACTTGCTTTTATCTTCACTCACATTGACTTGTTTTTATTTTCACTCATATTTATTTGCCTTCATTTCACTCTCATTGATTTTTGTTTTTTATTTTCATCCATTGATTCACCTTTATTTTCACTCATATCGATTTATCTTTACTTTCACTCCCATTGCCTTTATTTTAACCTACATCGATTCATCTTTACGTTCACTCACATTGCCATTATTTTAAACCCACATCGATTCATCTTTACTTTCACTCATACTGATTTGCCTTTACGTTCACTCGCATCAAATTATCATCAAATTATCTTTACTTTCTCCCACATTGTCTTTATTTCACTAACGTTCATTTATCTTTACTTTCACTCATATTGATTTGCCTTTATTTTCACTGGTATTGATTTTTCTTCATTTTCACTAAGATTGTCTTTATTTTCATGCACATTGATTTGCCTTTATTTTTCACTCACATTGATTTTGCCCCCATTTTCACTCACATTGATTTGCCCCCATTTTCACTCAATTGATTTCCCTTTAGTTTTCACCCACATTGAGCTGCATTTATTTTTTATTCACATACATTTGTCTTCATTCTCACTCAAATTGATATGCCTCCATTTCCACTCACATTGATTTGCCTTTATTTTCACACAAATTGATTTGCCTTTATTTTCACTCGCATTGATTTGCCTTTATTTTCACGCACACTGATTTGCCTTCATTTTCACTCAGTTTGATTTGCCTTTATTTTCACTCACATTGAATTGCTTTCATTTTCACTCCAATTGATTTGCCTTTATTTTCATTCACATTGATTTGCCTTTATTTTTCACTCACATTTATTTGCCTCCGTTTTCATTCCATTGATTTGCCTTTATTTTCACTCACATTTATTTGCCTCCGTTTTCATTCATTGATTTGCCTTCATTTTCACTTGCATTGATTTCTTTATTTTCACTCACATTGATTTGCCTTCATTTTCACTCGCATTGATTTGCCTCCATTTTCACTCAGATTGATTTGCCTTTATATTCACGCACATTGATTTGCCTTTATTTTTCACATACATTGATTTGTCTTTTATTTTGACCCACATTGATTTATCTGTATGTTTTGCAAGAATTTCATCCACTGCGTGTTGCCTTTGCTTGCCTTTAGTTTCACCCACGGGTCTTGCCTTTGTTTTTTCCTTTGGTTTCATCCTTGGCGTGTTGCCTTTGTTTTGCCTTTGGTTTCATCCTTGGCGTGTTGCCTTTGTTTTGCCTTTAGTTTCATCCTAGGCGTGTTGCCTTTGTTTTTGCTGTTGGTTGTTGGTTTCATCCTTGGCGTGTAGCCTTTGCTTTGTCTTTAGTTTCACCCAGGAGTTCTTGCCTTTGTTTTGCATTTGGTTTCATCCTTGGCGTGTTGCCTTTTTGTTTTGCCTCTGGTTTCATCCTTGGCATGTTGCCTTTGTTTTGCCTCTAGTTTCATCCTTGGCATGTTGCCTTTGTTTTGCCTTTGGTTTTCGTATTGGCGTGTTGCCTTTGTTTTGCCTTCGATTTCATGCACAGCATGTTACCTTTGTTTTTGCCTTTGGTTTCATCCTTAGCGTGTTGCCTTTGTTTTGCCTTTGGTTTCATCCTTGGCGTGTTGCCTTTGTTTTTGCATTTGGTTTCATCCTTGGCGTGTTGCCTTTGTTTTGCATTTGGTTTCATTCTAGGCGTGTTGCCTTTGTTTTGCCTTTAGTTTCATCCTAGGTGTGTTGCCTTTGTTTTGCTGTTGGTTTCATCCTTGGCATGTTTGTCTTTGCTTTGCCTTTAGTCTCACCCACGGGGTCTTGCTTTGTTTTGCCTTTGATTTCATCCTTGGCGTGTTGCCTTTTGTTTTGCGTCTGGTTTCAACCTTGGTGTGGTTGCCTTTGTTTTTGCCTTTTGGTTTCATCCTTGGCTTGTTGCCTTTGTTTTGCATTTGGTTTCATCCTTGGCGTGTTGCCTTTGTTTGTTGCCTTTGGTTTCATCCTTGGCATGTTGCTTTTTGTTTTGCCTTTGGTTTCATCCTTGGTGTGTTTGCCATTGTGTTTGCCTTTGGTTTTATTCTTGGCGTGTTGCCTTTGTTTTGCTGTTGGTTTCATCCTTGGTGTGTTGCCTTTGTTTTGCCTTTAGTTTCATCCCAGGTGTGTTGCTTTTGTTTTGCATTTGGGTTTCATCCTGGCGTGTTGCCTTTGTTTTGCCTTTAGTTTCATACTAGGTGTGTGTTGCCTTTGTTTTGCCTTTGGTTTCATCCTTGACATGTTGCCTTTGTTTTGCCTTTAGTTTTCATCCTTGGCGTGTTGCCTTTGTTTTGCCTATGGTTTTCATCCATGGCGTGTTGCCTTTGCTTTGCCTTTGGTTTCATCCTTGGCGTGTTGCCTTTGTTTTTTTGCGTTTGGTTTTCACCCTTAGTGTTTGCCTTTGTTTTGCCTTGTGTCTGTCTGTAATCAGCATTGTTCCACTGAGAGTAAGCTCACGCTCACAGCTTGCATAACAAACGGAACAATGCAACTCACAGATTGACAAGGAAATGCTGGCAGTTGTGTATGGTGTTGAACATTTCCACTTAAACCTATTTGGAGCTCCATTCAATGTCATCACTGATCAAAAAAAACACTCATAGGAGTCATTTTCAGTCAGAAACCTACAACAGCTCGGATGGAGCGATGGCGTTTGAGACTCACACAGTATGAACATGACCCTGGTGTGCATGCCCAGTCGAAATGAACCCAGTCCAGCTGACTACATCAGTCGACATCCTGCGACAGCTCCCAGACATGAAAATGCAGAAGAAGAATGCGTAAAGTATGTTGCAAGGAATGCAGTTCTCAAAGCTTTGACACAAGATGAAGTAATACAGGCCACTCAAGAAGACTGTTTAATCATGTTTGATTGAATGATCATTCTTTAATACAATGCACAACACTTTTCATTTCAGCACCTTCTGTACGGAAGTAACTCATAATTTCGCAATCTCACTTCACTTACATTATTTGCACTAGTCTTCAAAAGTATCTTTTTTGAAACTGCCCATTGATTTGATCTCTCTCTCTCGCCTCTCTCTCTCTCTCTCTGTCTCTGTCTCTCTCTCTCTCTCTGTGTCTCTCTCAATTGCAGTTTTGGAGCATGTGACCTCAGTGTGTGTGTGTGTGTGTGTGTGTGTGTGTGTGTTGTGTGTTGTGTACACTGATAGATGCGCGTGTGACTAAGAATTGTCCAAATGTTTGGATGTGCTTTTTATTTCTATGTTTTGGTTTATTTCCCTTGTGGGAGATGTGGGATATGTATTAATGTATTTGTGTGAGTGTGTAGTAATATTTAGATGTACGATGTATATTTTATGCGTAAACTGTAGATTGTTTTGAACTTCCTGACTAGGAGGAAGCTGATTTAGAAATGTCCTGTGTTTGTTATCATTGTTGTTCACTGATGTGCCAAGAAACTGGGTCGTCCATGAATCTTTGAAAGCCCAGACATTGGTCTGCACTCTGAACAACACATTAGGACAATTACCTGCATCAGTTTCCTTCAGTGGAATACACATCGAATCAACTGAAAACCTACACTCCTTGGGTGTAGGCTTTGACAGAATGCTGATAGAAAAAATGTTGAGAATGTTGTTGTTAAAACACTGAATTGCCATGAAAGCAAAGGGCAGCTAAAGGCGGTGAACAGCGCCATCTCTACTGACTGTGTCACGCTACTGTGCCAGTGTGATTGATAATGGGTTAGGGCTCACAACACTATCCAAGAGCAATCTTCTTAAATTAGAAAGAATTTAAAATGAAGCCATGATATGGATCTTGGGAACTAAATAACTAAATCAGAAGTAACCAAGGTCCTGAAACCGCTTAAACAGTCTAAGAGAGATATGTAGAGATGACATGTAGGGGTAAACTTAAATCGGGTTAAAGTGGAGAGAGAGAGAGAGAGAGAGAGAGAGAGAGAGCAATATCTTACTATTATTTACTTTGTGGCTGCGATATTTCATTTATCACACCCAACAGGGGCAAAGGCTGTCACAACAAAGAAGCATATGACTGGCAGAAAAACAAAGCATGGTGAGAGGCGTGGTAAATTGTCTCAAAGTGTCTGCTGTTTAATCTCTTCCCCCCCCCCCCCTCCCCCTCCACCTTCCCATGAGTAGTATTTCCAGATAATGTCTTTTTGGTATTTCTTTACACACAGGTCACTCTATTTTCACACACTTACACTCACACACAGACACAGACAGACAGACACACACACACACACACACACACACACACACACACACACACACACACACACACACACACTCACAGAAACACACACACACACACACACACACACACACACACACACACACACACACACACACACACACACCATGTCACTGACACACTGAAGCAGAGTGTGTGTGCGTATGTGTGTGCAGGTGAGGACACGCCAGTGCCCAGGGACTCGGCCTTTGCCCACTTTGCCCGGAACCGATTCCAGCAGAAAGGCACCACCAACACCTACTGCTGTGCCGCCCTGCCCACCCCCTGCTGGCCACACAGGACAGGGCTGACTTCCTGGTCAGCATCAGACGGACGGGGGGTGTGGGGGGGGGGATGGAGTGAAGAGGATGATCGATGATGGTTTTTGGTGGTGGTGATAGTATAAACAAACTATAATGTAAAAAAAAAACTGTATTTGCGTTTCTTGTTGTTCAACATAAATGCAGAAACTAACAAACAAAATTTAAACAGCAAACAGCCCACAACTATAAATTAGGTACAGAACAAGCGAAAACATAAACTAAAATAGATAAGCACATGGAAAAAAAAGAAAACTTCAGTAAAGCATCATTAATTTATAGAAGACATGTGTTGACAACATAGCACAGTGCTTTAAGAAATATTCATAAACCTGTATACATCATGTCATTCTAATACAGCTACTTGTAACAAATGTATACATGCATTGATGGAAAAAACATGCAGGGTAAATAGAGTCAGACAGAGAGAACTATGATTTTATTAGGATACTTCTGAGGTCCTTCCTCTTGGGCACCCAATCTTTTTCCACCTCTACTCGTCACAGATGTATAGTGTTATTACATGTATTGTGATGGTGATGTTGTTGGTCTAACAGGTCACATATATCGTTATGTTATTATGATGGTGATGTTAATGTTTTAAATCAGTACATAATTGTAGGAATAGTATTCCTGTGATGATCAATTCAGTGCTCTTTGACCAAAAAAAAAACAAAACAAACAACAGAAATTGAGATAATATGAACAAACCTAAATACTTCATATTCCCTTAGGCAATTTGTTAACATTGTTTTGAAGGACGGTGGTCGTGTTCTTGCCTGACTTGTCGTGAAGGACCTGGCTGATCAGGCGTTGTGGGATTCCTTCGAATGAGACTATAAACAGAGCCTATCTCTTAAAACAACCCTCTTCACTTATTAATACTATTAGCAATTCATCCTTCCCCTACCCTTGCCCATCAGATTAATTCTGCGACTAATGTTTCTATGTGTGTGTGTGTAGGTGGGGGGGGGGGGTGGGGGGGGGGGGGGGGGGGGGACGTGCGCGTATGTGTGGTGTGTGTGTGCGCGTGCGCGTGCTGCTGTGTCCGTTGTTGTGCGACAGTGTGTGTGGGATCATATTTTTGTGTGTGTGTGTGTGTGTGTGTGTATGCATGCACCCTTGTTTGTAGATGCATGCCATGTACTTATTGCAATATTAATCTTATTGGTTTCATTTATGTTTTCTTTAAATTTTTATATGTATTTGTACGTGCTTAGGGCTTATGATGTAAGATTAAGTGCCATGAATAATCATTATTATTATAACATCTTAAGGTAAGCCTCACAACAAGGCAACAACATTTTGTGAATTGATCTTAGCTGTTTCTTCTTCATCATCTTTGTCATCTTTTGTCCTGTTTGTGATATTTCCTGCTGCCTCCATTGCAGGCGTCACTGGCTGCCTGGGTCTCATCCTGAGATCATGATGGGGATCTGCCAGACAAAGACCCTGAACGAAGCACTGCACGTGGCAGGGGTAGGTAACCTGACTTTTCTGTCTGCACATGAGGTGCTGAAACTGAGCAGTGGAAGTAATCAGTGTGCTGCTGTGGCACTAAGGAAAGACTGCAGCATGGACTTTCATGGTGAACATTCGTTGAGCATTTATGTAGCGTTTGTTAATCGGATTCATTTTAAAAAATTTACTTATTTATTATTTTTGGGGGTGATAGCGGTGGTGTGGTCTAATAGTAGTTTTTTTTTTTTTAAACTACAGTACGTGCAGGCTCGAGTATGATAACAAAGTGAGGACTGCACACAGCCCACATTGAAGCCTGTATGCAGGCACACGTAACATCCTTTGTCTTCCTTTGTCAGATCCCTTACAAAGAATTATGTCACATTCTTAACTTTGGTTTTTCCCAAACATGTCGGAAGCCACATGCACATTAACTTTTATGAATGTTTGAAATTTATGAACATATCCCCCTACACTAAATCATACATTGTATAGCCTTTAACAAATGAATCTGGATTCATTGATTATATTTTTTTTTTTTTTTAGCAAATACCTACGACAATTTATTTATGAATTCATGTATACTGGGCTTTTACCTAATTCTCCCTTTAAAACTTCATTTGGCATTTACTGTCCAGCTTTAGGAAAACATTCAACGCAAATAAACGAACATGTTAGCATATTTTAAACAAGCCCCAATTTCTGCTCAACTTTAAACAAGAAGCAAGACCAGTAAATCTTTTCTCATTCACGTGGAAACCCACGGTTTGCTGCTGAAATACTCAGTGGGGGTGACCTGTTGCTGACATACAATGGCAGGTGAATACCGTCACTGACAGTGGAGTGACCTGTGGTTGCTGACATACAATGGCCAGTGAATACTATCAACTGACAGTGGAGTGACCTGTTGCTGACATACAATGCCAGTGAATACTGTCACTGACAGTGGAGTGACCTGTTGCTGACATACAATGGCCAGTGAATACTGTCACTGACAGTGGAGTGACCTGTTGCTGACATACAATGGCCGGTGAATACCGTCACTGACAGCGGAGTGACCTGTTGCTGACATACAATGGCCAGTGAATACTGTCACTGACAGTGGAGTGACCTGTTTGCTGACATACTAATGGCCAGTGAATACTGTCACTGACAGTGGGGTGACCTGTTGCTGACATACAATGGCCGGTGAAATACCGTCACTGACAGTGGAGTGACCTGTTGCTGACATACAATGGCCAGTGAATACTATCACTGACAGTGGAGTGACCTGTTGCTGACATACAATGGCAGGTGAATACTATCACTGACAGTGGAGTGACCTGTTGCTGACATACAATTGCCAGTGAATACCGTCACTGACAGTGGAGTGACCTGTTGCTGACATACAATGGCCGGTGAATACTATCACTGACAGTGGGGTGACCTGTTGCTGACATACAATGGCCAGTGAATACTGTCACTGACAGTGGGAGTGACCTGTTGCTGACATACAATGGCCAGTGAATACTGTCACTGACAGTGGAGTGACCTGTTGCTGACATACAATGGCCGGTGAATACTGTCACTGACAGTGGAGTGACCTGTTGCTGACATACATGGCAGGGTGAATACTATCACTGACAGTGGGGTGACCCTGTTGCTGACATACAATGGCCAGTGAATACTGTCACTGACAGTGGAGTGACCTGTTGCTGACATACAATGGCCAGTGAATACTGTCACTGACAGTGGAGTGACCTTTTGCTGACATACAATGGCAGGTGAATACTATCACTGACAGTGGAGTGACCTGTTGCTGACATACAATGGCAGGTGAATACTGTCACTGACAGTGGAGGACCTGTTGCTGACATACAATGGCCGGTGAATACTGTCACTGACAGTGGAGTGACCTGTTGCTGACATACTATGGCCAGTGAATACTGTCACTGACAGTGGAGTGACCTGTTGCTGACATACTATGGCCAGTGAATACTGTCACTGACAGTGGAGTGACCTGTTGCTGACATACAATGGCCGGTGAATACTGTCACTGACAGTGGGTGACCTGTTGCTGACATACATGGCCGGTGAATACCGTCACTGACAGTGGGGTGACCTGTTGCTGACATACAATGGCAGGTGAATACTATCACTGACAGTGTGGTGACCTGTTGCTGACATACTATGGCCAGTGAATACTGTCACTGACAGTGGGGTGACCTGTTGCTGACATACAATGGCAGGTGAATACTGTCACTGACAGTGGGGTGACCTGTTGCTGACATACTATGGCCAGTGAATACTGTCACTGACAGTGGAGTGACCTGTTGCTGACATACAATGGCCGGTGAATACTGTCACTGACAGTGGAGTGACCTGTTGCTGACATACAATGGCCGGTGAATACTATCACTGACAGTGGAGTGACCTGTTTGCTGACATACTATGGTCAGTGAATACTGTCACTGACAGTGGGTGACCTGTTGCTGACATACTATGGCCAGTGAATACTGTCACTGACAGTGGGGTGACCTGTTGCTGACATACAATGGCAGGTGAATACTGTCACTGACAGTGGAGTGACCTGTTGCTGACATACAATGGCAGGTGAATACTGTCACTGACAGTGGGGTGACCTGTTGCTGACATACTATGGCCAGTGAATACTGTCACTGACAGTGGAGCGACCTGTTGCTGACATACAATGGCCGGTGAATACTGTCACTGACAGTGGGAGCGACCTGTTGCTGGACATACAATGGCCGGTGAATACTGTCACTGACAGTGGAGCGACCTGTTGCTGACATACAATGGCCGGTGAATACTGGTCACTGACAGTGGAGCGACCTGTTGCTGACATACAATGGCCGGTGAATACTGTCACTGACAGTGGGGTGACCTGTTGCTGACATACATGGCCAGTGAATACTATCACTGACAGTGGGGTGACCTGTTGCTGACATACAATGGCCGGTGAATACTGTCACTGACAGTGGAGTGACCTGTTGCTGACATACAATGGCCGGTGGAATACTGTCCACTGACAGTGGAGTGACCTGTTGCTGACATACAATGGCAGGTGAATACTATCACTGACAGTGGGGTGACCTGTTGCTGACATACAATGGCAGGTGAATACTATCTCTGACAGTGGAGTGACCTGGTTTGCTGACATACAATGGCCAGTGAATACTGTCACTGACAGTGGGGTGACCTGTTGCTGACATACAATGCCGATGAATACTGTCACTGACAGTGGAGTGACCTGTTGCTGACATACAATGGCCGGTGAATACTGTCACTGACAGTGGGGGGACCTGTTGCTGACATACAATGGCCGTGAATACCGTCACTGACAGTGGGGTGACCTGTTGTGCTGACATACAATGGCCAGTGAATACCGTCACTGACAGTGGAGTGACCTGTTGCTGACATACAATGGCCAGTGAATACTGTCACTGACAGTGGAGTGACCTGTTTGCTGACATACAATGGCCGGTGAATACTGTCACTGACAGTGGAGTGACCTGTTGCTGACATACAATGGCCGATGAATACTGTCACTGACAGTGGAGTGACCTGTTTGCTGACATGCAATGGCCGGGTGAATACTGTCACTGACAGTGGAGTGACCTGTTGCTGACATACAATGGCCGGTGAATACTGTCACTGACAGTGGGGTGACCTGTTGCTGCCATACAATGGCCGGTGAATACTATCACTGACAGTGGGGTGACCTGTTGCTGACATACAATGGCCGGTGAATACCGTCACTGACAGTGGGGTGACCTGTTGCTGACATACAATGCCAGTGAATACTATCACTGACAGTGGGGTGACCTGTTGCTGACATACAATGGCAGGTGAATACTGTCACTGACAGTGGGGTGACCTGTTGCTGACATACTATGGCCAGTGAATACTATCACTGACAGTGGGGTGACCTGTTGCTGACATACTATGCGCCGGTGAATACTGTCACTGACAGTGGAGTGACCTGTTGCTGACATACTATGGCCGATGAATACTGTCACTGACAGTGGGGTGACCTGTTGCTGACATACTATGGCCGATGAATACTGTCACTGACAGTGGGGTGACCTTAGCAATGCAACATAGTGGTCGCACATACCTGACAATGATTGACAGGGTGTGAGGTATCAACATTTTGTAACCAAACTCGTTCTGATCGGCGACTTGAATACGACTCTTCTTTAGAAAAAAGAATAGAATTGATAAGCATCTTCATCATCATCTGGCACAAACTTCTTGCCGTCAGTAACAATATGCTTGAAGACCATTCCTGCTAGTTTCTCCTCTTCTGTAACCTTCTTCAAGTCAAATCAAAGTTTCTTCTTAAATGTTTCTGCACGCCTTGAGAAAAATCTTTTCGAAGAAGAAACTTTTCAGTGTGTTCTTTTCTTCTGGAGTGCTTATTGTATGCTTACAGAAGAATGTGCACCTAGCGATAATGAGAGATTACGATACATTCAGTTAAAAAGGATACATCATTTGTCATTTCCAGCTTGTCTGTGCACAAATCCTCAGCAGACCTTCACAATCCACTGACATTTAATTTTCACCCCCAGGGTTTCCGTGCACAATCAAATTGTTTTTTTTTTATATGTGCTCCAGGCGGTTAGCCTTCAGGTCCAGTATGGATTATAAGGAGATGGTCAGCGATGTCAGTTCTTCAGTGTCCACCTGTAGACATGTAACCTGGCCTTTTGAATCAAGCGCTTCTTGTTGCAGATTTGAGAGAGAGAGAGAGTATTCAAGAAAAGCCACAGCTCCATTTGAAGGGTGTGAATGACACAAACAACAAAAAAACAACAAGAACAGCAACAACAACAACAACGATGACAGCAACAACAACAATGACAACAAAGATACCGTTATCTGCATAATTGTAAACCGCCTATGGTAATATCTGTGTCGCCTCATGTCAACACACAACTCCTTTTGAATGCCATGTACAAGTGTAAAGCAAAATTACTTGCATGACAAACTAGACCCCAAAAGTGCTTGACTGCAATAACATTTAAGCCAAATGTATTTTTGTCGTAGAACTGCTGGCACATGATATAAGAAAACGAAATCTTCATCTTCCTTTGAAGATTTACGACACCAAAGACACTGCAAATCATTATCTTTGACGATGTACTGCAATATCTGAAACACCAAACATGAATTTTGTCAATTCAGGTCTGGTAAATCTGTTGTATTCTCAGACAGATGTTTTCAACATCTACTAAATGATGACTGTTTTTCAACAGCCTGTACAAAGAAACAGGTTGCTTTTTGAATATGGGTACCCCAATCTTGTCATGTACAATGTATCATTCATTGTAGGAAAGAAATCAGAATCTGTTTAAGCATCTAACACGTTGTTTTAACAACGCGAACGAAAAACCAGAGTTACATTTCTGAGGTACAAATACCAGCTGCCCACTTTGCTTTACCTCTGATAACCAGTCAGACAATATTTCATAACCTTTGGCAGGTAACTTGTGTTCTCTCATACTTACCAGTTTTCAAGTCAGTGTTTGACACAGTTTACAAAATGAATTAATACTATCCAGCCGAGAGCGGCACGGACAGCACGATTCCCTGCCGCCGCACGCTCGCGCATAGCGCTCACTCCCTGCCGACGCACATATTTGGCCACTTTTTAATTTATATTTTTACGTTTGGTAGACGACAACTGACAGCCTTGTGTTAGGTGTCAAGGGAAAGAACAAACACTCAACTAATCGTAAATAGCAACTTCAAATCATTTACTTTCAATGTGTACACACGACTGTGCGTTGAAAAGCATGTCTGATAAGTAGAAAAAATGCTTTGTTTTCATTCTATTCTTCCGTTCTTTTACAACACCAAATCAGAAGATGAAGGGAAGGCTGCATCTTCAAACAATTCACTTTCCTCTTCTCCTTCAAGTTTTCCTATCTCTCTTTCACTCCCCCTCATTACCAGATCCACTTTGTAATATGATCTCAAGCGCTTCATTGAGGGAGAAATCGCTACCACCCCTTTGCCTGACCGACATTTTTACTGGCACAGGAAATACGTGCCGCGCACCGGTGCCGCCAGTTTTCTTTGTTTTCAAAGCTCCTGGGGTCAGCCAAGTTCACAACAGGCCACTGAAAGTATGGTCTACAACTCGCTCCAACATCCCCAAGACTAGTTTACAGAGCTTATTTTCTTTGGATTATTTTCTGGAAAGTGTAGGAATTTTTTTGTGTTCCCGTCATGCGATAGTGGAAGACACGGCAGAATGTACTGCTGTCTGTCCGTCATCCGGCCTTGGCATGACACAGCACACGGGAGAGAAATCCTGTCGCGCTCTGTTGGCCGACACGGCTGGTAAAGGGTTAAAGAGATAGGAAGTCTACCAAGTTCACCATTAAGCAAATCATTTGAATGATGTTACTGACTTGTATACACCGTTTTGTCACAAGAAGTGTAATTTCTTTGTCTCATGTCCCTTCTCAAAATCCCAAATCTCTGCACCATTCTGGACTCTAGGCTGTACCAGGCATCAAATAAGTTTATAAAATAATATCATTGACTTGCTGTTAAACTTATAAATAACACTTTAAAAGAATTTTTTTGTAGATCTTTTCTTTTGTAGAACATATATACCCAGATGCTTGTAGGCATTTAAAACAGCAATTTCAGAATTTCGATTGAGCCCTCTTTCACGAGATGTCATATATGCTCCCTTAAGCAAGAATGTTGTTTTTATCGATATTTTATCTCAAAGGCTAAACTCATGGTCGTTGACTACAAATGCAAGCACAGGTTTGTCATAATTACTTTTATTGTTTTTTTTTTTTTTTTTTTTTTTTATTTTGTTGTTTTTTTTTTTTTTTTTTTTTTTTTATGTTTTTTTTTTTTTTGTTTTTTTTATTGTTTTTTTTTTTTTTTTTTTTTGATTGCGCATGACGTTGGAATATTCATGAGGGATGACAGTATGGTGACCATTTTAAAAATAGTATGCCAGTTCACGCTACACAGCGACAATGAATTCGGGAATTGGAACTCTGCGCCATACTGATATAAAGAACATGTGTCATACTGATGTAAAGACATGCGTCATACTGATGTAAAGAACATGTGTCATACTGATGTAAAGAACATGCGTCATAACTAATGTAAAGAACATGTGTCATACTGATGTAAAGAACATGCTTCATACTGGATTAAAGAACATGTGTCATACTGATGTAAAGACATGCGTCATACTGATGTAAAGAACATGTGTCGTACTAATGTAAAGAACATGCGTCATACTAATGTAAAGAACATGTGTCATACTAATTAAAGAACATGTGTCATGCTAATGTCAAGAACATGCGTCATACTAAATGTCAAGAACAATGTGTCATGCTAATGTCAAGAACATGCGTCATGTTCATGTGGCAAGAACCTGTGTCATGCTAATGTCCAAGAACATGTGTCATGCTAATGTCAAGAACATGCGTCATACTTATGTAAAGAACATGCGTCATACTAATGTAAAGAACATTTGTCATGCTAATGTAAGAACATGTGTCATCCTAACATAAAGAACACATGTCGTACTAATGTAAAGAACATGTGTCATACTAATGTAAACAAACACGCGTCATACTAATGTAAAGAATACTTGTCATACTAAGGTAAGAACGTTTGTCATACTAATGTAAGAACACGCGTCATACTAACCCTCTTCAGTATGCACTTATCTGAGCTTAGTTACACCGAAAACCGTCGCAAGGTAAGTAACTCTGTAATTTGAACATGGTTTACCCAATTGAAAAAATTAATTTAAAAGAGAGGAAAGGAAATAACGAAATGAAAAATAATTTTATAATTCCTACGAATATAATGTTGCTATACTCCTAAGTTGAAGAATGTCACATGAGCCGTTTACTCGGGAATAAAAAAAAAATCTTCTTCAGAACTTTCTTCCGAAATTGTTGTTCATCATACCTGGAACTTCATCCCAGTCGAAATCTAGGTCACTCTAAGCTTCATTACCCAGCACTTTCACTAAGTCTTATGCCGTAAATCCTACAAAACACAGTATCTCCATCACTAAATCTCATTATAGAACGGCAGAAATCAAGGTTAGCCACGGTGAAAAACGGCATTTCGACCTCAAAACTTTAAAAATTCGTAACTCGAGAACCACGGCACGTATCGACTCACGGTTTTTTTGCAAACGGAAGTAAATGGCTACAGGAAAAAGGAAGTCACGTTTCTCGCGAGACTTCCTTTTTCTACGAGAAACATGGCGCCGCCCATTGTTTGCCATGTGTTTTACCCGGGCGCTGGCGGGCGCTCAGCCTTTTGGCTGTGTGATTTCCGGCCGGGCGCTAGCGGGCGCTCGCTTGTCAAGAGGGCTAATGTAAAGAACATGATCATACTAATGTAAAGACACAAACCAGCTGTCCGGGACAAGAAAAGATGGGAGAGTGAATGCTGCAGAAACGTCATGCAGGCTGAAAGGCGCTTGGGAGTGCACACACCTCCACCGCGGAGGAGCTGATCTTGGATCCCGTCCGTAGATCCCAGTCTGCCCCAATATCCAACCATTCGTCCTACGGCCACATCCCTTTCTTCCCAGTTAGTTTTTGTTAACATCAGTGTGCTCTTGGATCGTGGATTCAAATAAAAAGGGCGTGGGTAGAAAGAGAATTTCATCGGCGGAGGTCTAGAGGGGGAAGAAACAAGAGGCTGGAGGCCACACTGTCAAGTTATGAATGGACATGATCATCCTCTGGAGATAAACAGTATAAATGGGACGATGCAGACAGAAACACCTGACAGATACCAAACACCTGCGAGCATGGAGACAATGTAGACAGAAACACCTTACACACCAACACCGCAAGCATGGTGACGATGTAGACAGAAACACCTGTGATGATGATGTAGACAGAAACACCTGACAGATAACAAGGCAAACATAGCGACGATGTCGACAGAAACGCGTATCACGATAACACCGCAAGCTTGGTGACGATGTAGAAAGAAACATTTGACAGATGACAACAAGGCAAGCATGGTGACAGTGTAGACAGAAACACCTGTCAGATACCACACACAAGCATGGGTGACAACATAGAAACACTTGACAGGTAACAATACCGCAAGCATGATGACGATGTAGGAAGAAACATTTGACAGGTAACAACACCGCAAGCATGGTGACGATGTAGGAAGAAACACATCACAGGTAACAACACCGCAAGCATGGTGACGATGTATAAAGAAACACATCACAGGTAACAACACGCAAGCATGGTGACGATGTATAAAGAAACACATCACAGGTAACAACACCGCAAGCATGGTGACGATGTAAGGAAGAAACATTTGATAGGTAACAACACCGCAAGCATGGTGACGATGTAGGAAGAAACATTTTACAGGTAATAACACGGCAAGCATGGTGACGATGTAGAAAGGAAACATTTGACAGATAAAAACACGGCAAGCATGGTGACGATGTAGGAAGAAACATTTGATAGGTAACAACACCGCAAGCATGGTGACGATGTAGAAAGAAACATTTGACAGATAAAACACGGCAAGCATGGTGATGATGTAGAAAGAAACATTTGACAGATAAAAACCATGCAAGCATGGTGATGATGTAGGAAGAAACATTTGACAGGTAATAACACCGCAAGCATGGTGACGATGTAGACAGAAACACCTATCAGGTAACACACAAGCATGGTGACAATGAAGACAGAAGCAATGGTTGTGGTGACAGTTTTAGATGTAGATATAGGGGGCCGGAATAGCTCAGTTGGTAGAGCGCCGGACTTTGTAATCTTGTTGATCGTAGGGTTGCGGGTTCGAATCTCCGCCGGCTTGTTTTGGTACAGGGAGATTTTTTCCACGGAGTAAACATTGGTTCTGACTCCATTTCCCATGCAGTCCCTCGAATGAGACTGTGAACCGAGGTTCCGCGCGTGAACGCACGCATATAACATCTTGCACACACTAAAATCCCATCACCAACTTTTGGAAGAGTAGGCCAGTTTGGCCGTTGGTGTGGATGACACGTTACACATTGCATGCACCCTGCATGAGAAATTGAAAGAATGAAGGAAGCAAGGAAATTGAATGAACGATATTGAATGATATGGACTGGATGACTCGGGGAAACGACTGAATGAAGTGCCTGGTGGCAGCTCTTCAGTTGGCACTACCCAGGTAGGCAGCCCGTTGTGTAGAGTGTGGATTGTAAAGCACTTAGAGCTTGGTGCGTGTGTCCTTCATTCAATGTTTATTCACTATTCGTGATATAGAGATGTTTCAGGATGAGCTTGATCTCTAGCCGAGGAAAGGCACTATATAAGTATTCATTATAATATGATAATAACATAATAATGTAGCAAGGATGCAGAATAAACACATAGCAGAGGCTGTGAGGAAATATAGATAGTGCACAGATTTGCAACGAAAACGTGAATTTGGTGACAATGGAAAAGAAGTAGTAGGTGTGACGACGATATAAACAGTTGGTGAGATGACCATGCATATGTAAATGTGCAAAATGTGCAAATACACTGGATGAGGTGAGGATGCTGAGATTTACTATGTACATGGTGACAAAGTACAATAAGCTTGATGACATGTGGATGTACAGAAACAGTGCACATGGTGACGGAACAGGCAGTAGTGACGATGGTTGTGGTGACAATGGCTGTGGTGACGATGGTTGTGTGGTGATGATGGTTGTGGTGACGATGGTGTGGTGATGGTGGTTGTGGTGACGATGGTTGTGGTGATGATGGTTGTGGTGACGACGGCTGTGGTGACGATGGTTGTGGTGATGATGGTTGTGGTGACGATGGTTGTTGTGACGAGTGATGATGGTTGTGATGACGATGTTTTGTGGTGAGAATGTATATGGTGACAATGGTTGTAGTGAGATGTATATGGTGACGATGGTGGTTGTGACGATGGTTGTGGTGAGGATGTTATGGTGACGATGGTTGTTGTGATGATGTGGTGAGGATGTATGGTGACGTTGGTTGTTTGTGACGATGGTTGTTGGTGAGGATGGTATATGGTGACGATGGTTGTGGTGAGGATGTGTATGGTTATGGGGACGATGGTTGTGGTGAGGATGGTTTGTGGTGACAATGGTTGTGGTGAGGATGGTTTGTGGTGACGATGGCTGTGGTGATGATGGTTATGGTGAGGATGGTTGTGGTGTTTGATGGTTGTGGTGACGATGTTTATGACGAGTGACGATGGTTGTGGTGAAGATGACTGTGGTGACGATGGTTGTGGTGACGATGGTTGTGGTGATGATGATGTGGTGACGATGGTTGTGGTGGCGATGATTGTGGGGACGATGGGTGTGGAGATGATGGTTGTTGTGAAGAAGAAAAGGGATGAGATCAGGGTAATGTTTCAGGATCAGCCTCCCGTGATCAGTCTGGTGAGAGACAGCTACCGACACAAGTACACCAAGAAGGACGTGGAGGACACCCAGTCCAAGTACTCTGAACTGGTTAGTATTGCGCCCACAGAGACTGCAGACGACGTCTGGTATAGCGTTCACAGAGACTGCAATGTTTGGTGTTGCGCCCACAGAGACTGCAGACAATATCTGGTATGGCGCCCACAGAGACTGCAGACAATGTCTGGTATAGCGCTCACAGAGACTGCAATGTTTGGTTGTTGCGCCCACAGAGACTGCAGACGACGTCTGGTATAGCGCTCACAGAGATTACAGACAATGCCTGGTATGGCGCTCACAGAGACTACAGACAATGTTTGGTAAAGCGCTCACAGAGACTGCAGACGTCTGGTATGCCGCTCATAGAGACTACAGACGACATGGCGCTCATGACTGCAGACGATGTATGGTATGGCGCTCACAGAGACTGCAGACTCTTCTTTATCATCAGCTTTTTGGCAACTTCAGTGGATCTGTTTTGTTCTTCCAATGATGTAGATTCTCATTCCTGACTGTACCAACAAAATTGTCAGTACATTCGAAGCAATATATGTCAACTGAGTCAGTCTGGGCTGTGGATATTTTCAAAATGACCATTGGTCTGCGGCGTAAGATATTGAAAATGCCCAGTCAACATTAACAGACAGAACTGAGAACACACTTGAATTATGGCCAATCATTTAACTTCTGTAATTTATGCTATCGATGAAAGATTACTGAACAGATGAATTGTGTTTAAAGTATTCTATTGCATTGCTTGCTTTCTTCAGCCACAGAGAGAGGGAGGGAGAGAGAGAGGTGTTATTTGATATTATTTCATGCATACTCTAGCAGTACCGCTCTGAACAGGGCCATGTTCTTTTTTTCCCCCAAATGCATGTCCATCATATCAGAAGCATGTACATGTACGTGTTTTGATTTAGACTGCAAAGTTTTTTTTTTTCTTTCATTTATATAATTATGTTGTTTTTTTTACGCTGTAACTGGCATTATATCTCGGAAAACCTGCAAACTCTGATGTCTGCCTTAATTGACCTTGTTCTCCAGTCACTGCTGTTAGTTTCTTGAGGAAATGCATGCAGTGAAATGTGGCTTGATGACATCACCACACATATGACGTCAACACCCGGTGTGTTGTCTGTTAGTTCAAGGATCCTCAGGGAGCAACCATGGAGGGCGTGGCCTTTCTGCCGGACAGGTGTGACAGCATGCTGGACAAGGTCCAGTACCTAACCGCCTTGGGTATCTACAGACCACAGCTCAGGTCACTGCAGGCTACACGCTGTCCACTCACGGCTGTTTATAGTCTTCTGTCGCTCTTCTAATGTCTGTCTGAACGTGTCTCTTCTATGTATTTATCTGTCAGTGTATTTGTGTGCCTATCTCTATTACGGTGTCGTGTCGTGTGTCTGTGTGTGTGTGTGTGTGTGTGTGTGTGTGTGCCTGCCTGCCTGCCTGCCTGCCTGCCTGCCTGCCTGCCTGCGTGCGTGTGTGCGTGCGTGCGTGTGTGCCTGCCTGCCTGCCTGCCTGCCTGCGTGCGTGTGTGCGTGCGTGCTTGTTCGGGGTTTGTGTGTGTGTGTGTGTGTGTGTGTGTGTGTGTGTGTATATGCGCGCGCATGTGTGTGTGTGTGTGCGTGTGTGTGTGCATGCGTGTGTGTGTGTGGTGTGTGTGTGTGTGTGTTTGTGTGTGTGTGTGTGTGTGTGTTCCGGGCTGTGTATGCGTGTGTGTGTGTGTGTGTGTGTGTGTGTGTGGTGTGGTGTGGTGTTGTGTGTGTGTGTGTGTGTGTGTGTGTGTGTGAGAGAGAGAGAGAGAGACAGTGTGATGCAGTGGTAGGAGATGTGGTTTCAGGGATGAGCTGTACTGCCAGCTGTGTAAACAACTGACCAACAATCCCTCCCGGAACAGCAGTATGCGGGGCTGGGTGCTCATGTCACTCTTCGCTGCCAGCTTCACGCCCTCAGAAAAAGTGAGAGAGAGGTTGGAGCATGTCACGAACAGTCTGTCTGAGTGCGTGTATGCGTGTGTGGCAAAGGTGGAACACAGTGTGTCATGTACCCAGGCAAACTAACGGACACCACGGACACTTGGACTGGCAGCACAACAAAAAAACATGGCACAAACAGGACTAGTTAGATGAGATAAGGCTACAGTTCCACAAAGCCACTCCTTTTTACACCCATTCTTATATTTAAAAGGTGAAGAAGCTCCGTGGTGCATTCCTGGTCATGTACCACTCAGAGTGAAACATATTCTTTCAGAGTGTTGGGACTTGCATGGTGTGAGTCATAAACATTATACAGCCAGACTCCATGAAAACCTTGTTCAGAGAGTCCTGCCTGATGTGAATCGATGAATTTCTGAAAGAGAAATATTTTTCATCTGATCTAAGATTTTACGGAGGAAAGATTTTGAACAAATGTCCAGTGTGTGTTTTTTAGGAGGTGTATTTCAAAGGGTTATGTGAATGAGTTTTTTTTTTTTTAAGTGACTTGTGAGTTGACTTCAATGCAGTGACAGCCCTGATATGGCCCTTTGTGGTCGGCTGGGCTATAAGCAACATTACCTTACCTTACCAGTGACACTAGACAATGCAAGCAATGAACAGGATCCACAATGTCGCCTTTGCAACAGTCTGGAGGACTGAGAGTGACTGTGTCAGAGAGGATGGCACTTAGACATCGTTCCAAACAGACCTTCTCTGTCCAATATCGTTGGCAAACGACTTCGTCAATTCATCTGGGCACAAGTAGGTATCTATTTACACAGAATAAATAAGAATTTTTTTATCGGCCCCCTCCCTCTGTCATTTCTCTCTCTCTTTTCTCCTTTCCTCCTCCTCTCTCTCTCCCTCTCCCCTCCCTCCCTCCTTCTTTCTGTCTGTCTTTCTCTGTCTCTGTCTCTTTCTGTCTGTCTCTGTCTGTCTCTTTCTCTCTCACACACACACACACACACACACACCACACACCACACACACACACACACACACACACACACACAGAGGAAAGTTGACTGGGGTTATGTTTGGAACCCGTGTCTGGATGCATAGACAAACTACCAACACTAGTGCTTGTGCGACCCTGCACACAACATTAACAGGGCTCGATTTCTGTTTTGGACCCCACCCGACCCCCATCCCGCTGTCTTCTCCAGCGAATTACACTCTTTCTGTTTTGAGATCCGTCTG
>JADBJO010015174.1:0-44769 GCA_016801955.1 Conus betulinus
TACGCATGATATACCACCTTGGAGCCACGGCATTTGTTATAGTAGCACAAAAGAAAAGAGGTGCTGCTGTGCGAGGGGGGGGGGGGGGGGGGGGGGCGCCCCCAAGCTCTCGATAAAAGGTTCAGGTTTTTACCGTGCCCCGGCGCACGATGCGGTGGGTTGACTGGAAAGTTTTGTTCATGCCATGATCTACCCCAGGTTTCCCTCAGTGATGTGGACTGGGTCTCACACAGGAAAAAACAAGTCGTACTGAGGCAAGAAACAGTAAACAGTAAATACAAGTTGGGATCTTTTCTTGCTTCCAAGATGACGTAATTATCCCCATGATTCAAATGAATGGATGCTTATCACTGAGTCCCGCTACATATGCCAATATGACATGCAGAACACACGAGGACCTCCTCCTTGCTCCAGAGTGCCCAGACTATGCACTGAACACATACACCGCAATACACCTAATTAATACATTTAAATTCAACATTTATTCAGACTCATAGCCATTACGATTCTTAAAGAGTCTAACAACATACAGATGAACAGAAAGCACAGCAGGTAACCTGCTTTCATTATATGAAATGCACAGGAACTGTAAGCCATAAAATACCAAAGAAGTAGGCCGCTCTTGCTCCATGAAGAAAATGCTTCATAAACACTATACTGCCTAGCCATAATCCAACACAGAGCAATAGCACAAACTATGAGACACCCTGACGATTTACAATGTTTGCACCGGCTGTAGAGCCTGCATCCGACATGTACTACAGCAACATAAACCTGAAGAATGAAAAACAAAACGTAAAGATCTGACATTGCCTTTTTGATCTTGGAATACAGTCATTTCAGGACACCACAGATGAACAGAAACAAAAGGAAAGAGACCTCAGTTTGGACCATGATTATGAAGGGAATCTGAAATGAGGCAATCTAGGAACTGTTAAATGGGTAATAACAAAACAAAATAGGATACTCCTGCTAGCAAATTTGATAAATTATATGTTCATAAAATCCAAAGGAATAATGTGCTTTACAACATGCCTGATTACGGATGAAAACAACCACCCACACATAGCCAACACAGAGCACACACAACCAAAGCAAGAAGGACGGTCCCCACAAAAAAGGCCTGTTCCAAGAATGTCCAAATTTTTTGGGGGGGATTAACTCCGTGCCGGTTCTTTGGTACTATGTGTTTGGCATTGTGCTAAGGCATCTGGAATTTCACAAGCACAATGTTTTCAATTTTTGGTTTTAAAAGGGACAAAAGTTTAAAATATATATAATGGGAGGAAAGAGGTGCCCCTACTTTTTGTTCTCTCATGAACAATCTGTGCCTGACACTGCCAAGGAGGATTCCCTCCTACCAAAAAAGGTCAGACTGCTTCTTTGTCCAAGCATCCGACCTTGTTGCAGGTTGGTAGTCCATGAAGTCCCAGCTGCCCAGTGACAGGGGCACATCATCATACAGCAGCAGCTGGTTGCCAGGGCAACCAGACTTTCCCAGTTCTCTGGAAGCTAGTCCGTCACAATGGCGTAGGGACGGGCACATCTGCTTGCTGCCGTGTCCAAGCACAGTTGCAGGAAAGAGTTCTCCTGAGAAAGGATTCATTTCGCCCTGCACCAACCAGTTCCTAAGCGTACATACAGCTTTGGTCGATGGGTTACCAACATCAAAAGCCCAACTAAGTCTTGCGGTTTTGGTCAACTGTATTTGTTCACAAAAACTCCCTTTCAAAGTTATTTATGCAGAGAAGTTCAGAGGAAGACAGCATCATGAATGGACTGCCCTGGACATCGTAGTCCTGTCAACAGAAGAAGACCTAGATGGAGGCGCCGCTAAGCTCAGGTGTTTCTACATGTCCCCATTATTTCTTGGCAACCAAACACAGGACTAAACAAGCTGGTAGCAGGAAACGGAACTAGCAGAGGGCTGAAGGGGACCGGACAGATGAAGAAGGAAAGCATCCGTACAATACACTAAACTGAGGGGACAGGGATGGAGATGAAGAAAAAAGCAGTTCAGTAGTACAAACACTAAACCTCCTCCATCATTTCTAAAAGGGACCACTGGGAATTACTGTTTTGTGATCAGAAAGCCTTCAGGGTTGGATTTTCATTATTCTTGGTGCCAAACTTGGCGAAAGAGAACTGCTGCAAAACTTTGATGAAGATTTGTCTTAATGTGTTACCTTGTGCTTAAATGCTCAAAGGCTGGCTCGAGTGAACTTCCATTTCCTGGTCAAAACTGGTCTGATCACACAACTTCCTGCTCCAGAATCACTGTGAATCACCAAAACTGGTTTTCAAATTGCCTTATGGACCAATAGACAAAACCTTCTTCTGTCTTCCGTAATACCTTTAATAGCATCCCCATGCTGGGTAACATCCAGTCTTGCTACAGTGAACCCTACCAACCCTCCTGCACTTTCAGAAAGAACAAAAACATTAGCAGCAGTACGGCTGGCTGTGCCAGTGGCGGCAATGCATCCTACCTTCTGTTCCACAAGACGCTCCGATCCGCTTCCCTCTTACAGTTTGTATGGCAGTGCTCTAGTCCTGCGATGCTGCAGCTGGGCATCTCCACACACACTGTAACATTGCCATCCACGCATTTCAAACCATTCTCACACCGACCGGAATACACAGTGTGGTTGTTGGGCTGGTGTTTTGAGCGTGCTTGCTGAATACGATTTGTTTGTGTTTTTCATTCATTGTTTTGTTTGTTGGTTGGTTTTTCTGGGGGGTGGGCGCAATTGGGGTTGGGGGTGGGGGGATTTTGTTGTTGTGTGTTTTTGTTTCTACTGCAAAACTAGAGAAAGTTGTATTTCTTTACGGCCTCTCCTCCCCCCCTCCCCCCCCCCCCCTCCGGCTCATCCACCTCCACCCCCCCTCCCAATTCGAATCACTTACCATCGGTCTAGTATAGTTTCATCACATGGCACTGCCTTCTAAATACACAGTCATACAGCAGTTTTCTTTCATCATCACGGTTTAAAAGCAAGGGGGGATCCAGACAAGACAGAAATTATCTATCTCAAAACTCACCAACTTGGTCTAGTTTAAGGTGGAAAAACACACAATCAGGAAATCATCACTTTCAGATTGGCAGCTTACCTCAAAATAACAGAGCAGACTCCTCACAGAGCACATTACAGTCTTACATTTTTTTTCTCTTTCATTACACGCTTCAAATTTGATATCTGTTGTCTTTTGAGTCAAGATAAGTTTGTTGTTTTCATTGGTGTTATTGTTGTTGCCTTAATTATTGGCTAGTGTGACCTTTTTTCTTTTAACTATAGCACTCTTAGACCCTGTTGTGTACACACTAAAATGAAATGAAATGAGGCAGGGAACAGTAAACAATAAAAAAAAATATATATCTGCCTTTAAAAGGGATTGCGATGGTTCCCTTATGCAGCCGTGAAGAGTTTTTCATATTTCCTTAATTTCATGTTCCCAGTTTTTACATCTTCAACCTCCTGCCGCCGCACCCCCCCCCCCCCCCCCTCCGCCCTCCCCTCCTTAGCGCCCTCCTTAAGTTCAAAGTTTTGCCAAAGTCTTACTATGAAGACAATTAGTTTTGGGCCTGCGCTTGTGTTTTTCCCCCACTATTAGATTGTTCCGTAGTCTTTGTATTTGTCTGACTTTATTCAAGTTTTAAAAAGGCTGTGCCAGGTCTTGAATAAAAGTTACTCTGTGTTTAGGTTTCCTTATGGGAGCTAACACTACCCCACTTGTTTACTGTTGTGTACTAGATCGCGCAGTGATACGTTGCAGTCACTATGTGATGGTGTGGAGGGGTGGAAAGGGGTGGTGCAGGTGAAGACAGGCAGATGGTGGTAAATGCAGGAGCCAAGGGGACAGCTAACAGGTCAAGAAGACACAGAGACGATGTGGAGTTTTTCTCCTTTTATTGACCTTCCATAGCAAAGAGCTCAATAACCAGGGAAATGAGGCCCTGGGAACTCTTCTCTCTCTCTCTCTCTTAGCACTCAGCGCACTGAGCAAGCACTCTCTCGGCGCCAATCGCTCACTTGGGGAACCACTCAAGGCAACACACCGCTTGCACACTCTGGGCGACACTCCGTGCGACACTCTGCCGCGCCTCAAATATATACAGTTTTGACCGGACCGCAAAGCCGACAACGCAGCGCTGCAGGGCAAAATGAGCTACTCGCGAGACAGCAAATGACAAAATTTGTGCTACATCTGCCATGGTTTTCTGCGTTGTCTAGCTCGCCGTACGGTCAAAGTGTCCAAGCATATTAGATATCGATGATCCAACAAAACCTCAGAACCCAGGAATAAAGTGCACTAAGTCATATTTGACAAATCTGTGGCTGTGTAAAGTTTATTGGTGATTAAAGTCCGAGAATGAAGCCACTTTTAAACGAGTTTTACGTCTATTTTTCCGCTTTATTTCGATGAAACATAGCAAAATTGCGTGAAGAAATAATTTTGTAATGACTGAAAAGCTGGGATTTTCGCTCTTTTTAATAAATATAAATTTCATTATCATTTCAAGATGTTGTCCAAGTGGAGAACTTTGCGTTTAAAATTTGATAGAAAACACAAACTTGCCTTATCGTCAACACGGCCGTCGCCCATGCGCTTTAACACGATTTTCGATAACCGATTTTCGGACCAATGTTATTCCGTTGGAATGGTTCATAGGATAAAATTTTTTATATATTTTCGGCTGCCTCTAGCATAGAAATGAAGTTATTAACAAGATTTCGATAGGGAAAGTCCGAATTTCATAAAACAACAATTTAGATCAGAACGCCGACAATGAACAAAAAACAAGGCAGCTCGCTCAAGGGAACGGCGTGGTCAAGTCATTTCGCATAGTCGCAAGCTTGTACAGAAAAGAGCATAGCCATGCGATATACGAAAATGAAAGCTTATGGGACTTTACTTTCAATGCGCATTCATGGATTCTTTGGATTATCTCCTACTTTTTGTGGAATCAGGAATTATTCACGGTTTGTTCGTCCGAACAATTCAAAATGGCGCCAAAATTAATTTGGTCGAAATACCAGTTTTAGGCACCAAAATATGGGCTTCTCAGTTCAACATGAATTGTAATGAATAGAATACATTAATTTTTGTGACTTCGGCAACGTATACACAACTATGTAGGTTCTGAGGTATTCATGATTTAAAAAAATGAGATTCACCAAGGTAGGTAAGGGGGAAGATAACTCATGAACAAAATATCTCTCTACAAAACAGGCGATCAGAATATACACAGTTAGCACCCGCTACAACTAGGAGTGTTAAGAGAAGTTGACAGAGGCTTGAGTGCCACTGGCATTTCACAGTCCTGTGCTTTAAAATAGTCTGTTTGTTTGCAGGGTTTCCATGTTAAAAATCAGTTCATGAAATATTTCAGCAGTCTATCATATCACTCGGCTTAGTGAAATTTCTAAAAGCATTGAAACCATGTTTGACTTGATGCACATTGTTTCAGCTCGAGAACAATGGTGATCCAGTTACATATGTCTGCCCCCATAGTGTACATTTTTACACCGCAACATGAAAGTTTTTAAACAGATCAATCAGGTCAACCATACCTGTCTCTGTTTTTTATCTTAGCCTGAGGAGTGATGTTTCTGCTGTTTGAGATTTGTGAATAAAACACTTTGCTTTGGACTGCACATCTGTATGGTTCTTGTAAAGAAATCTGGCAATATGCCTTGGGCTCAGAAATGCAATCAAAGTTTGGTCACTGGTCAAACATGTGTTAAAGTACTACAAGTTGTTTTCATAGTCATCTGTTCTGTGTGTGTGTGTGTGTGGTGTGTGTGTGTGTGTGTGTGTGTGCGTGTGTGTATGTGTGTGTGTGAGCGCGCAGTGGTGTGTGCGTGCATGATGTGTTGTGTATGGTGCATGAATTAATGTACACGGTTGTCCATAAGTGTGTGTGTGCAAAATTACATGCAAGTGTGTGTGTGTGTGTCTGTGAGTGCAAATGATGAATGCATGCACATGTGCACACATGTGAATGTACAGAGCAAGTACTTGTAAGAGTGCACTTGTCTTTAATTCCAGCCACATGTAAGTAAACAGACTACAGTAAACAACAATCATTAGTTTCCTTAAAAAAACAAACAATTCACATACATACACATCCACACAAAAGAACACACACACACAAACACACACACACACACACACACACACAATCAGTCCTACCCAGAGAGTTGCCCTGGGAGTCCATCTGGGGGTGCCTTTGCCCACCAGTTTTCAGGTGGCCAGAGCCCCCCTCAGTGGGGCGGCAGAGACAGGATGCCTCTTCGTGCCCAGCTCAGCGTGTTGACCACAGTCTGCCTGCTCTTAGGCTCTGTTTGCTCTGCATGAATCCATGAACATAGCTGGCTTATTTCCTGCTTGAAAGAGGCGTTCAGCATTAAGCATGAATGAAGAATTCATTTCTGGGTTGTGACTGTGCAGGGGGGAGAAAGAAGCAGCAATAGCAGAGCAATGCGGCTGAGACAGTATGGAAATTTTTATACAGGAAAAAAAGACATACAAGCTGATTGGGTACATTCCCTGATAGGGTATAAATCCTACATCTATTGAGAATGCCAACACTGTCCTTGTTACAGTTATGCTGTCAGTCAATTAGCAGATACTAAAAAAAAAAAAACACTACCAGTCTTGTTCTAGAGAATTACCTCCTGGGATATTTCCTCTCCAAGTTTCACAACGCAGTAGGAGATGGATCAAGCTGGAAAACCTTGAATACTTGACCACATGTGTTTTCTTCATATTCCGTTAAGTCTTCTGTTCTTTTTTGTCTTCCTTGTCGATGAAAGGATGCTCACCAAAGTAGACGCAAGAGATGCCACTGCTTTCTTCAGCAGCTGAGCCCCTCCTCTTCAATCTCTGTCCAACAATGACAGAAATCCGAATCATTACCATGACAAAACCTTAGAAAAACAAAACACAAACAAATCTTTACAAACTTTTTTTTCATGACAAAAAGCAATGTTGTTGTTTTTTTCATCTAATCATTGAACAAAAAAATATACATATTCAATAGTTCATGTCAAGATAAACATTAAAAAAAAAAAAAAGAAAATGTTGAAAAAAGCCTAACATCTTATAATGAATCAACATTTATAGAGCTTTGCATTTTCAGCCAGGAAAAAAGATAACATAGGTCTTACCCTTGTAGAAGCGATGGGCATCATCATAAACCTGCACATTCCAACACCAAAACTCACATTAGTTTCAGTTCAACAAACTTTCTCAAAAGACATGAAATACTTATGTGTATAAAGTTTTAAGTGTATATATCTTTGTAAATGCTGGCTGCATAACAAAGCAAACAGAAACAAATAAAATAAAACATTGTTTGGCAAATAAAAAAAAAATGTAATGTTAGTACCAAAAAAATCAAATTCTCAGATGATCCCCAGGACCTAGATTTTAATCATCTCTAGTGACTCTATTACAGGACAAGTTTAGCAAATTTTACGGAATTTTCAAAATGATCACACATAATGCTTTGCCTGGAACTACCACATAAACTAGACAGGATACCGATTTCCTTTTTCTTTTTACGACTGGCAAACAAACAAACAACACAACATGCGTACATGAACAGAATAATGCGATATTGTCATAATGAAAAACTCAATGCTTCACACAGAACACAGGGATATAGCAGAGCTCACAATTACTCAATGTAGATGTATTGTCTTTTCTTATCTTTCTGCTATGTTGTTAACTCTCGGTGCATGTGCATCTCTAAATTTACCCACACACACACACACACACCCACACACACACACACACCACAGAATGAGGGTCACATTCTGAAGGCACTTTTTGTGATGAACCAGCAGATAAAATGGACAGTCCCCCTTGTGACAAACCTACGAACCATGAAGCCAGTGAGGCTGCTGTTCCCTATGGATGAACCCACAGTGTTTCTCCTTCAATCTGAAAATGTCCTCTGTGTTGTCAGTTGTGGTACTAAAGAAATCCTTACATCAAACACTTAGTATAGGGTCTTTCCTAAAGAAAAGTTTCCTGATAGAAGATCTCTTTTTATTGAAACAGGCTGAAAACTAAGCAACACCTACTCTCTGCAACTGAGATCCCACATGAGACATGTCAGAAATTTCATGACGCAGCAACCTTTAGGGTAGGTGAAGACAACGAGCGAGTATCAGAGTTTCAGTTTGATTAATACTGTAAATCTTCTTTCCCATCTGTTTAAGGTCAAACCTACACTTTTCCTCCTTTACCCCTGTTTTTGTTCATCATACTACTATCCAGTCACTGTAGCCATATGTCTTTTGCTTACGTTTTTTGTCATTTTTTTTCCATCAAAACAGCATTCTGGTATTAGCTATGGGCACTGTAGAAAAGTTGTGGTGTTTTGCCCTTTCTGTATGTATGATACCAACAGGCTCAAAGGTTTGTATCAGGCAACATAAATCAAAAAGGCACAGGCTCTGCTCTCTCTCGTTACGCCTGATAACGTGGGTGTTACAGGCACAAACAGGCTCGTCCACGTCAACTCCAGGAAATGCAGATGTTACTGTAAGCAGCATGCCCAGAAGAATCAATGTCCATGCCAATTAAAATCACCATGATCTGTTGCTAACCTGAAGACTGACATGCCTTCTTTGTGTTGCTGGTAATCTGCTTCTATGAATTGTATTCATCACTACCCCTCACATACGCACAACTGGTTTGGACTTTACACTCTGGCTAAAATTTCAATAAGTAATATCCGCACACAAACACATACTGGTAATAGAGGCGTGCCCTGGCAAGCACATCGTGGAACTGGTGTCGCAGCCAGGCAGTTTCCACAGACGTTTCTATGGAGTTCCTGTGGGTTAAAAGGGGCAGGATCCTGGCAACCATCTCCTCGCCTAAGCTGATCTTTCTGGCCAGCCTGAAGAAGCGCCCATGCTTGCTCCACATCTTGAAGAAGCAAACTCGCAATGTTCGATTTCGCTTCTTCACCTGCAGCAGAAAGAAATATCACTATCCATTCTAAACATTAACAAAAAAAAAAATAAAAAAAAAAAAAAAATCTAAGCCTTCTTCTGTAAACAGAATTTTTTTTTTGTTGGCAATTCTAGAAAACCAGTATCCTCCTTGAAAGGGCCTAAAAATGTTCTTTACTCAAGCCGGCAAAGAATAGAAATAAATTCCTCCGGCTCGTTAACTGTGGTAATACACCACTGGCGGGGCCATCATCCTCAGTGTGACACATAAACTGAGCCGCGTCTTCTTGCCTGGATTCTCCATTTCCCAATGTAAGCATCAGTTGCCAAACACAAATCATGTGAGATTCTCTTGTTTGGCTGGGTAAGTAACAGAAAAACAAAAAGATATTGTCAGTGTTGCTTGTCAATCTTTACATAAGGAGTCAGCCATTGTACCTCTGTGGCCATGTTAAAAACAACTTGGACATTGAGGTGGTGGGGATTGGGTGCTTGTGGTGGTACGTGGCTGTGGTGTCAATTCCGATCAGAAATACCCATTGCAGACTTTGGAGGGAACTGTGAATAGGTCAGCAAAGGGGGGGGGGGGGGGGGAGGAGGATAGGTGCATGAGAGAAAGAGGCTGACTACTATCCAGTGTAATTTGTTTCTCTCTCTCACACACACACACCACACACACACACACACACCACACCACCACACTCACACACAACACATGCAACAAGCACTCACACACTCAACATAAACATTTCCTGCTTATTCACACATGTATACAGTATACGCCCATTAACTCAAACAAAACCTGTAAGTCAAACTGACAAAAGCTTTCACACCATCATGGACTCTCTCACCTGCATCCACCCAAAACTTTGAGTTTGTTTAAAGTCTAATTTTGGTGAGAAACACCTTGTACACAACAAAACAACAACCAAAGAAAGAGTGTCCATGAAACAAATCTTTCGTCAGAGGGTAGTTCTAATTAGGAGGAAACACAGAATGAACATAAGCATCTTAAACTTAGCCCCACCAGAGTCTTGTGAGGAGAAGATAATCTATGCCGGAAAGAAACTAGCTCAAAGAATAATTCACACGGCTTCATCTTTCTCAATGTACTGTATTTTCTTGGATTGTGAATACAGCCAAAACATAATGTTCCAAGACAAAGCCTTTTTTTTAAAGGTAGGGCTGAGGAGGGTGGGAGATTAGGACACGGTGCACCGCTGAGGGGTGAGTGTTAGGGGTGATGTGCGGAAGTGGGGGGTACAACATGCCTCTACTTGGAAGTTTCACATCACAAACCATGGCATGAGTGTGTGTCGTCCCATTGGGCATCTCCAAGTAAGTTTCTCCTCGCCACGGTGCACAACCTTTGATTTTTCTCCTCCTCCTTCTCCAGTGCAGTGAAAAATTCGTCTGGGGAGCTCATTTTTGATCCTGAACAAACAGCACCCACACAAAATGGACAAAGCGTGTATGCCTTTTGTCAAAAACTGAGAATAAGCCTATTGATACACTGTCAGACCCAATGAGGGGTAAAATTCCCCTCCCCTTTGCAAAAGTCAAACTAGCTTAAACTCAATCGAGTCTTGTCGGAAGTGGGTTTCCAGCACTGTTCCACAATCACTTGACAGAGTGTGACGATTTCTAAATATACCGCCTTTTATTAAAGGGCATAAATCCTTGTTTTTCAGGGACAGCTTAGGGCCTTTTCTTGCAGTTGCTGTCCCTTAGACCGCTCCTGGTATATTCTGCAATAGTTTTTTTATGGATTTGAAATTGTCCTACTGTCAGTTTCCAGCGATCACACGATTTTGAACATGATCACACGATTTGAGTGGATAAAGCATTTTGTGGTCAAATTCTTGTGTTCTATGCAGTTATCACATTATATACTATTATTTGTAGGTCAGAAATGTAACTGAACTTATCTGGGAGGATAGAGAGCATGAAGAAGTGGATTACAGTGTGCACAAAAAGTTTTTGTTTTTCTGCAAATGTGTATCATTTTTGGATTACTAACATCATGTGAACTGTGTAGATTCCTCACACTCGGCAAGCATTTTTTTTAAATGCTATATATATTGTTTCCTTCTATCCAATGGGGTACGTTTTATGCTCCTAAGTGAGGTGGTTTGATTTTTTATAATTTTTTGAAAATAGCCGAAAATTGTGTGATCTGAGGACCAAACCGGGGTCCATCTTGGCTGCGACTTGATTGAGTTAATAATATTTTGTTCTCGCATGTTTCAAATCACACTAAAACTCTTATGAAATTCAAACACAAATCCACAACAAAAGATCCTTTCAAATCATAATAGATCTTTTTTTTCCTTCTCAGTTCACAATCACAGAAAAAATTCTTTCAGTAAGTTTTTTTTTTTTTGAAATACTGGTTTACTCTCTCTCCCTCATCTGTTTACTAAGAAAATTCATATAACCAATAGTCTTGATGGATATCTAAACTTGTCAACCACCCCACCCCCTTCTTCCCTCCCTCCTTCTGCTGCTCTCACTACTTTTTAACCCCTGCTGCCTCATAACAATGTGGCAAGAAAGAGGATGCTTCAACGTAACAATTTCATATTCATGCAACTTTAATATCATTACGTAGCCTTTTGCTACAACCAACCTGAATACTCAGGTTTTGGGCAAAACTTGTTCGGATACACATGGATTACGGAACTACTTAACTGGATGCAATAGGCCTTTCGTACCACCACAACAAAGTTTGGCATGCATTCAGTGCAACCACAACTTGCATACTGCAGGTTTGTTGCCAACTTTTGCAACCAGCTTTTTGCTAAATCAATGTAGATGCTACAAGCTTTAAGTGCATTTCAGCATAAATCAAATCTATTCAGTCACATGAATGTTAGGTCTCATCCTCGTACTACATGTTTGGTCTAATTACACGGTCCTAACATCTTGTCTTGTCAGTCAGTCTTACTGGTCGTACAGAGGTGTGTGTGTGTGTGTGTGTGTGTGTGTGTGTGTGTGTGTGTGTGTGTGTGTGTGTTTGTCAGTGAGTGTGTCTGTGTGTGTAACGTAAGACAAAAATTGGCATAGTCAGTCACACATACGTTTGTTTTTACCATTCCCATAAATTTTTGGTTTAGTTAGTCACACAAACATTTGATTTTCCACTCCACAACAAACGTTTGGTCTTATCATAACACAAACGTTTGTCCAATTATTCCACACAAATGTTTGGCTAACTAAATCACGCCAGTGACTGGTGTACTAAGTCATACAAATACTGCCGTTTTTTACCTGGGCAGACCATCAACATCATGCATTCTCTTCAGCCGCCTGCAGCATGTGTTCACTGCACACAAAACCAGTCTGATGTTTCAATTTTTTATGTAGTCTTTGTTCTCTGCATACAAACCACAGACTAATACATCCAGTGGCTCTATGCCAGTTTAAGTAAATGTCAAATGGAATCTTCCTATCAAGCAAACTGGGGCTATACCTGGGGTACGAAACAATAGTACCGGACAAAAGAAGATGGAAGGAAAAAAAAAAAAAAAGAAAACTGAAGAATGAAGTGAAAGGAGGGAGAAACTAATACGAGGAAGCAATTATAAGGAAGAGAACAAGAAAGAAGACTGTCACAAACACGCACGCAGGCACGGCATGCACCACACACACACACACACACACACACACACACACACACACACCACACACACATATATACATAAATTCCTATGAAAAATCAAACTAATGTCCACAAGTCCAAATACGGTCCTGTGGAATTATACAAATCTGAAAGATCATGCAAAAACAGCCACTCTTGGTACAGGTTGCAGGATACTATCAACCCATTGTCTACAAATCAACACTGATATCATATGACAAGAACTCTTTAAAGTCCTTCTTCTTTGCAACAAATTTTAATATTAAGGTGGACACACAAACTGTAAGACAACACTTGATGCATTTTGACCTCTTAGGTCTTCTAGATTTTCTTCTTCAAAGGACAGAAAAACAACACAAAGGACAATGAAAACAAAGAACAAGCCTAATCATTTCTCTTCTCAAATTTAGGTAACAGATGACCATGGCTTTCAGTGGAGCCTTGAGTCCATAGGATAGGATGAGCCTGAGGAGCTAAAAACACTGACCATGGCTTTCAGTAAGCATTCTACTATACCTTTCAAGAAGGCAACAGGCAATGGTCTTCAGATCAAGAACAGGCCACAACAGACTGAATTTGAGCAGAAACTTTCAATCAGACCACTTTTCTTTTCACCCTAACGGAATAACACAGCAGACTAAAAACCATAAAGCACTTAAGTCCAAAGACACTAAGTCCAAAGACACTAACTCTAAACACACTTAACATGATATGGAATTTTAATGTGTTTGCCAAGCAGTCTTTTGTTATTTCAGTGTGGAATTTTTCACATCTTGAGAGAACGTTTTTTCCAGATATTTAGGGCTGAAATGAAGTACCCAAACTGTTCACATAATAAAACAATGTTTTGTTTACCAAAGCATCAAAAGTCTGAAAGCATATAACATTACATGGAACCGTAATAATTCTTTATGCAATTACTAGGTATGATAACCATGCAGCTATGTTTTTGCCTCTTGATAAAACAGTTTTTGACATAAAAGAGTGTAAGTGTGAAAGTATCCCTTACATTCAAGCAGATCAGCCCAAACTCACCAGGCAGGAGAGGCTGTCCATGCTGTAAGTTTGGACAGTTGAAAGGGTTAAAAAGAAATCCACATTATAACTGATTCAACTGTTTTTCTCAACTGTCTTTGAAATCTGAAAATCCATGCTGATCCAATCTTATTTTACTAAAATCAAGTCACTGAATCTTAGTCTGTTGTATCTCACTCTACTGTGCAAAGAGAAATATACTATGCTTGAAGATCGCCTTTGAAAAAAACAGGTCGATCTTCACGCAGTATATTGCTCTTTGGACACGCGGGATTGGTGGTAAGGGGCCTGAGTAAGTGTCACAGTAGAGTGAGATTCCAACAGGACTAAGATTCAGTGATTGCTTTTTAGTTAAAATAAGATTGGATCAGCATGGATTTTCAGATTTCAAAGGCCAGTTGCGAAAAACAGTTGAATCAGAACCGTCTATAATGTGGATTTCTTTTTTAACCCTTTCAACTGTCCAACTTACAGCATGGACAGCCTCTCCTGCCTGGTGAGTTTGGGGCTGATCTTGCTTGCATGTAGTCGATACCTTTCCACTTACACATCTTTTATGTCAAAACTGTTTTTATCAGAGGCAAAACATAGCTGTCTATTGGGTTTACATACCTAGTTAATTGCATAAAGAGATCTTAATTACGTGTTTACCATGTAATGTTATATGCTTTCAGACTTTTTGATGTCTTTGAGTAAACAAAACATGTTTTACTTGTCGTGAACATGTTGGGTACATTCAGGTGGTTCATCCCAAAATACTCTGGAAACCGTTCTTCTCAAGATTTTTAAAAAATTCACAACTGAAATTAACAAAAGACTGCTTGGCAACACAGTTAAGACTTCCATATCATGTTAAGTGTGGTTTAGAGTATAGTGTCTTTGCGACTTTTAGTGTCTTTGGACTATCAAGTGCTTTCATGTGCCTCTTACAGTCTGCTGTGTTGATTACCGTTAGTGGTGAAACACTTAGAAACTGGTCGGTTCATGCTATTGACAAGTTTCTGCTCAGACTTTCTTACCTCTACCTCTGTGGCCCTGTTTCTTGATCTGAAGACATTGCCTGTGCCTTCGTAAAGTATGTAAGAATGCTTACTGAAGCCAGGTCATGTTTTTAGCCCCAGGCTCCTCCTATGTACTCAGGTCCATCTAGTGACAAATTTGAGAGAGAAATGCGTAGTTGTCTCTTTGTTTTCATGTCCTGTGTGTTGTTCTCCTGTGCCTGAAGAAATCTAAGAGTCAAAATGTATAGCATACACAGTGTTGTCTTACTTAAAATTTGTGCAAAGAAGACAGGGCTTGAAGAGTTCTTGTCATATGATATCAGTGTTGATTTGTAGACAATGGGTTGATAATACCCTGCTAACCTGTACCAAGAGTGGGTTGTTTTTTGCATGATCTCTCAGATTTTTGTAATTCACAGGACTGTGTTTGGACCTTGTGGACATTAGCTTGATTTTTCATAGGAATTGTGTATATTTGTGTATTTTGTGTATGTGTGTGTGTGTGTGTGTGTGTGTGTGTGTGTGTGTGTGTGTGTGCGTGCATGCGTGCGTGCGTGCGTGTTTGTGACAGTCTTCTTTCTTGTTCTCTTCCTTATAATTGCCTCCTCGTATTCTTCTTCCTCCTTTCCACTTCATTCTTCACTTTTCTTTTTTTTTTTTTTTTTTTTTTTCCTTCCTTCCTCTTTTGTCCCACTACTATTGTTTTGTACCCAGGTATAGCCCAGTTTGCTTGTTAGGAAGATTCCATTTGACATTTACTTAAACTGCGTAGAGCCACTGGATGTATTAGTCTGTGGTTTTGTATGCAGAGAACAAGACTACATAAAACTATTGAACATATCAGACTGTGATTTTGTGTGCAGTGAACACATGCTGCAGCGGCTGAAGAGAATGCATGATGTTGATGGTCTGCCCCAGGTAAAAATGTGCAGTATTTTTGTATGACTTAGTACACCAGTCACTGGCGTGATTTAGTTAGCCAAACATATGTGTGAATAATTGGACAAACGTTTGTGTTATGGTAAGACCAAACGTTTGTGTGAGTGGAAAATCAAATGTTTGTGTGACTAACTAAACCAAAAATTTATGGGAATGGTAAAAACAAACGTATGTGTGTGATGACTATGCCAAATTTTTGTCTTACGTTACACACACAGACACACTCACTGACAACACACACACACACACACACACACACACACACACACACACACACACACACACACACACACCTGTAACGACCAGTAAGACTGACTGACAAGACAGATGTTAGACCATGTAATTAGACCAAACATTAGTGTGAGTGATGAGACCTAACATTCATGTGACTGAATAGATTTTGATTTGTGCTGAAATGCACTTAAAGCTTGTAGCATCTACATTGATTTAGCAAAAAGCTGGTTGGCAAAGTTGGCTGGCAAACCTGCAGTATGCAAGTTGTGGTTGCACTGAATGCCTGCCAAACTTTGTGTGGTGGTACGAAAGGCCTATTGCATCCAGTTAAGTAGTTCCATAATCGTTGTGTATCCAAACAAGTTTTGCCCAAAACCTGATGTATTCAGGTTGGTTGTAGCAAAAGGCTACGTAATGATATTAAAGTTGCATGAATGTGAATTGTTGTGTTGAAGCATCCTCTTTCTTGCCACATTGTTATGAGGCAGAAGGGGTTAAAAAGTAGTGAGCAGCAGAAGGAGGGAGGGAAGAAGGGGGTGGGGTGGTTGACAAGTTTAGATATCCATCAAGACTATTGGTTATGAATTTTCTTAGTAACAGATGAGAGAGAGAGAGTAAACCAGTATTTTAAAAAAAAAAAACTTACTGAAAGAATTTTTTTGTGTGATTGTGAACTGAAGAAGGAAAAAAAGATCTATTATGATTTGAAAGTATCTTTTGTTGTGGATTTGTGTTTGAATTTCATAAGAAGTTTTAGTGTGATTTGAAACACGCGAGAACAAAATATTATTAACTCAATCAAGTCGCAGCCAAAGTTGACCGGTTTGTCCCTCAGATCACACACATTTTCGGCAATTTTCAAAAAATCGTAAAAAATCAACCCACCTCACTTAGGAGCATAAAACATACACCATTGGATAGAAGAAACACATACTATATAGATATTTAAAAAAAAATGCTTGCCTTGTGTGAGGTATCCACACAGTTCACATGATGTTAATAATCCAAAATGATACACATTTGCAGAAAAACAAAAACTTTTGTGCACACTGTAATCCACTTCTTCATGCTCTGTATCCTCCCAGACAAGTTCCGTTACATTTCTGACCTACAAATAATCGTATATTAATGATAACTGCATAGAACACAAGAATGCATAAATTGACCACAAAATGCTTTATCCACTCAAAATCATGTGATAAAAAACATGGTGATGTTCAAAATCATGTGATCGCTGGAACTGAGAGTAGGACAATTCAAATCCATATAAAAAACTATTGCAGAAACAAATACACCAGGAACGTCTAAGGGAAGCAGCTGCAAGAAAATTGCACCCTAAGCTGTCCCTGAAACAAGATTTATTGCCCTTTAATAAAAGGCAGTATGATTCAGAAATCGTCAAACTCTGTCAAGGTGATGTGAAACAGTGCTGGAAACCCACTTCCGACAAGACTCGATTGAATTAAGCTAGCTAGTTTGACTTTTGTGAAGGGAGGGAATTTTACCCTCTCATTGAGTCTGACAGTGTGTCTCATAGGCTTATTCTCAGTTTTTGACAAAAGGCATACAGGCTTTGTCCATTTTGTGGGTGCTGTTTGTTCAGGATCAAAATGAGAGCTCCCCAGACGAATTTTTCACTGCACTGGAGAAGGAGGAGGAGAAAAAATCAAAGGTTTGTGCACGTGGCGAGGAGAACTTTTACTTGGAGATGCACAATGGGGACGTACACCACTCATGCCATGGTTTGTGATGTGAAACTTCCAAGTAGAGGCTGTTGTACCCCCCACTTCCGCACATCACCCCCACCACTCACCCCTCAGCCTGCACCCTGTCCTCATCTCCACCCCTCCTCAGCCCTACCTTTAAAGGCTTGTCTTTGGAACATTTTGGTTTTGGCTGTATTCACAATCACAAGAAAATACAGAACATTGAGAAAGATAAGCCGTCTGATTATTTCTTTGAGCTAGTTTCTCTCCGGCATAGATTATCTTCTCCTACAAGACTCTGGTGGGCTAAGTTTTAAGATGCATATGTTCATTCTGTGTTTTCCTCCTAATTAGAAACTACCCTCTGACAAAAGATTTGTTTCATGGAACTCTTTCTTTTTTTTAATGTTTGTTTGTTTGTACAGGTGTTTCTCACCAAAATTAGACTTTAACAAACTCAAAGTTTTGGGCGGATGCAGCTGATAGAGTCCATGATGGTGTGAAGCTTTGTCAGGTTTGACTTATAGGTTTTGTTTGAGTTAATGGGCGTATATGTATACATGTGTGTGAGTGCTTGAAATGTTTATGTGTGTGTGTGTGAGAGCTTGTGTGTGTGTGTGTGTGAGTGTGTGTGTGTGTGTGCAAATGTGTGTGTGTGTGTGTGTGTGTGTCCTCTTTCTCTCATTTCACCTATCCCTCACTCCACCTCCCCTACTTCTCCTTCACCTACACCTCCCCCCCTCCCCCCCTTTGCTGACCTCTTCACAGTTTCCTTCCAAAGTCCTGCAATGGGTATTTCTGATCAGAATTGACACCACAGCACGTACCACCACAAGCACCCAATCCCCTCCCTCATGTCCAAGTTTGTTTTTTAACATTGGCCACAGAGTTACAATGGCTGACTCCTTATGTAAAGATTGACAAGCAACACTGAAATTATGTTTTGTTTTTCTGTTACCTTACCCAAACAACAAGAGAATCTCACACTGATTTGTGTTCGGCAACTGATGCTTATATTTGGAAATGGAGAATCCAGGCAAGAGCGGTGTTTATGTGTCACTGAGTGAATGCCCCGCAGTGGTGTATTACACAGTTTACCTAGCCGGAGAATTTATTTCTATTCTTTGCCGGCTTGAGTAAAGACATTTTTTTTTTTCAAGGAGATACTGTTTTTCTAGAATTTCAACAAATTTCTGTTTACAGAAGAAGGCTGAAGATTTTTTTTTTTTTTTTTTTTTTTTTTTTTCATGTTTTAGAATGATAGTGATATTTCTTTCTGCTGCAGGTGAAGAAGCGAAATCGACATTGTGAGTTTCTTCTTCAAGATGTGGAGCAAGCATGGGCGCTTCTTCAGGCTGTGGAAGATCAGCAGGGAGGAGATGGTGCCAGGACTGCCTACCCTAGGAACTCCATAGAACGTCTGTGGAAACTGCTGCTGCTCAACCAGTTCCACGATGTGCTGCCAGGGTCCTCTATTACCATCGTATGTGTTTGTGTGCCGATATTACTTATTGAAATTTTAGCCCTATGTAAAGTGCAAACCAGTTTGTATGTATGTTGAGGGGAGTGATGAATGCAATTCATTAGAAACCAGAACCAGCAACACAAAGAAGGCATGTCAGTCTTCAGTGTTAGCAACAGATCATGATGATTTTCATTGGATGGACATTGATTCTTCTGTGACATGCTGTACATAACGTCTGCATTTCCTTGGAGTTGAGTGCTGTGTCTGTGCTTAACATACAATCAGTAAATGATTAGTGCCCTTTTTGATTTTATGTTTGCCTGATACAAACTTTGTAGCCTGTTGGTATATATGTACAGAAAGGGCAAACACACAAACTTTTTCTAAGTGCCCCATAGCTAATACCAGAATGCTGTTTTGATGGAAATAAAAATGACAAAAACGTAAGCAAAGACATTCATGGCTACAGTTGACTGGCTAGTATGATGACAAAAAACAGGGGTAAAGGAGGAAAAGTGTAGGTTTTACCTTAAACAGATGCGAAAGAAGATTTACAGTATTTTAATCAAACTGAAACTCTGTTAATCGCTCATTTGTCTTTACCTACCCTAAAGTTTGCTGCGTCATGAAATTTCTGACATGTCTCATATAGGATTCTCAGTTGCAGAGTAGGTGGTGCCTTAGTTTCTCAGCCTGTTTCAAGGAAAAAAAGATTCTTCTAATCAGAAAACCTTTCCTTTAGAGAGACCCTATACTAAGTGTTTTGATGTAGCTGATTTCTTTAAACCACCACTGAAAAACAGAGGACATTTTTAGACTGACAGGAGAAACACTGTGGGTTCATCCATAGGGAACAGCAACCTCACTGGTTCATGGTTCGTAGGTTGTCACAAGGGGACTGTCCTTTTATCTGCTGGTTCATCACCAAAAAGTGCCTTCAGAATGTGACCCTCATTCTGTGTGTGTGTGTGTGTGTGTGTGTGTGTGTGTGTGTGTGTGTAAAATTTAGAGATGCCAATGCACCAGAGAGTTACAACATAGCAGAAAGATAAGAAAAGACAATAACATCTATATGGAGTTAATTGTGAGCTCTGCTATATCCCTGTGTTCTGTGTGAAGCATTGAGTTTTCATTATGACAGTATCTCATTCTTCTGTTCATCTGTTAGCATTGTTTGTTTTTTGTTTTGTTTGCCAGTCATAAAAAGAAAGGAAATCGGTATCCTGTCTAGTTTATGTGGTATTTCAGGCAAAACATTATGTGTGATCATTTTGAAATATCCATAAAATTTGCTAAACTTGTCACCTGTAATAGAGTCACTAGAGGATGATTAAAATCTAGGTCCCTGGATCATCTGAGAATTTTGATTTTTTTTTGTACTACAACATTACATTTTTTTTTATTTGCCAAAAAATGTTTTTATTTGTTTCTGTTTTGCTTTGTTATGCAGCCAGCATTTACAAAATATATACACTTAAACTTTATACACATAAGTATTTCATGTCTTTTGAAAGTTTGTTGAACTGAAACTAATGTGAGTTTTGGTGTTGGAATGTGCAGGTTTATGATGATGCCCATGGCTTCTACAAGGGTAAGACCTATGTTATCTTTTTTTCCTGTGCTGAAAATGCAACGAGCTCTATAAATGTTGATTATCATTAATGTGTTAGGCTTTTTTCAACATTTTCTTTTTTTTTTTTTTTTAATGTTATCTTGACATGAACTTATTGAATGTATATAGTTCAATGAATGATTAAAAAACAACAACATTGCTTTTTGTCATGAAAAAAAAGTTTGTAAAGATTTGTTTGTGTTTTTGTTTATCTAAGTTTTGTCATGGTAATGATTCGGATTTCTGTCATTGTGTGGACAGAGATTGAAGAGGAGGGGGCTCAGCTGCTGAAGAAAGCAGTGGCATCTCTTGCGTCTACTTTGGTGAGCATCCTTCTTCGACAAGGAAGACAAAAAAGAACAGAAGACTTAACGGAATATGAAGAAACACATGTGGTCAGTGTATTCAAGTTTCCCAGCTTGATCCATCTCCTACTGCGTGTGAAACTTGGAGAGGAATTATCCAGAGTAATTCTCTAGAACAAGACTGGTAGTGTTTTTTTTTTTGGCTCAGTATCTGCTAATTGACTGACAGCATAACTGTAACAAGGACAGTGTTGTATTCTCAATAGATGTAGGATTATACCCTATCAGGGATTGTACCCAATCAGCTGTAATGTCTTTTTTCCTGTATAGCATTTCCATACTGTCTCAGCTTGCATTTGCTCTGCTATTGCTGCTTCTTCTTCCCCCATGCACAGTCACAACCAGAAATGAATTCTTCATTCATGCTTAATGAACGCCTCTTTCAAGCAGGAATAGCCAGCTATGTTCATGGATTCATGCAGAGCAACAGAGGCCCTAAGAGCAGGCAGACTGTGGTCAACACACTGAGCTGGGCACGAAGAGGCATCCTGTCTCTGCCGCCCACTGAGGGGGCTCTGCCACCTGAACTGGTGGGCAAAGGCACCCAGATGGACTCCCAGGGCACTCTCTGGGTAGGACTGATTGTGTGTGTGTGTGTGTGTGTGTGTGTGTGTGTGTGGTGTGTGTGTTCTTGTGTGTGGATGTGTATGTATGTGAATTGTTTTGTTTTTTTAAGGAAAAACTAAATGATTGTTGTTTACTGTAGTCTGTTTACTTACATGTGGCTGGAATTAAAGACAAGTGCACTCTTACAAGTACTTGCTCTGTACATTCACATGTGTGCACATGTGCATGCATTCATTTGCACTCACACCACACACACACACACACTTGCATGTAAGCACACACACACTTATGGACAACCGTGTACATTAATTCCTGCACATACACACACATGCATGCACGCACACACACGCGCGCTCACACACACACATACACACACACGCACACACACACACACACACACACACACACACACACACAGAACAGATGAACTATGAAACAACTTGTAGTACTTTAACACATGTTTGACCAGTGACCAAACTTTGATTGCATTTCTGAGCCCAAGGCATATTGCCCAGATTTTCTTTACAAGAACCATACAGATGTGCAGTCCAAAGCAAAGTGTTTATCACAAATCTCAAACAGCAGAAACATTCACTCAGGCTAAGATAAAACAACAGAGACAGGTATGGTTGAAACCTTGATTGATCTGTTTAAAATTTCATGTTCGGTGTGTAAAAATGTACACTATGCCAGACATATGTAACTGGATCCATTGTTCTCGAGCTGAAAAATGTGCATCAAGTCAAACATGGTTTAATGCTTTAGAATTTCACTAAGCCGAGTGATATGATAGACTGCTGAAATATTTCATGACTGATTTTACATGGAAACCCTGGCAAACAAACAGACTATTTTAAAGCACAGGACTGTGAAATGCCAGTGGCACTCAAGCCTTCTGTCAACTTCTCTTAACACTCTAGTTGTAGCCGGGTGCTAACTGTGTATATTTTCTGATCGCCTGTTTGTAGATGAGATATTTTGTTCATGAGTTATCTTCCCCCTTACCTACCTTGGTTGAATCTCATTTTTTGTTGTTGTGTACATTCCTTAAATCATGAATACCTCAGAACCTACATAGTTGCGTTCTGATCTAAATTGTTGTTTTATGAAATTCGGACTTCCCTATCGAAATCTTTTAATAACTTCGTTTCTATGCTAGAAGGCAGCCGAAAATATATAAAAAAATTTATCCTATGGACCATTCCAACGGAATAACATTTTATCGAAAATCGTGTTAAAAGCGCACATGGCGACGGCCATGTGACGATAAGGCAAGTTGTGTTTTCTATCAAATTTTAAACGCAAAGTTCTCCACTTGGACGGCATCTTGGATAATGAAATTTATATGTATAAAAAGAGCGAAATGCCAGCTTTTCAGTCATTACAAAATTATTTCACGCAATTTGCTTTTTTTCATCGAAATAAAGGAAAATATGACGTAAACTCGTTAAAAGTGGCTTCATTCTCGGACTTAATTCACCAATACTTTACACAGCCACAGAATTGTCAAATATGACTTATTGCGTTTTATTCCTTGGGTTCTGAGGTTTCATCGATATCTAATATGTTTTGATACTTTGACTGTACGGCGAGCTAGACAACGCAGAAAGCTGCGCAGATAGCACAATTTTTGTCATTTGCTGTCTCGCGAGGCTCATTTTGCCTGCGGCGCTGCGTTGTCGGCTTTGCGGTCCGGTCAAACTGTATATATTGAGGAGGCGCGGCAGAGTGTCGCACGGAGTGTCGCCCAGAGTGTGCAAGCGGTGTTGCCTTGAGTGGTCCCCGAGTGAGCGATTGGCGCGAGAGAGTGCTCAGTGCGCTGAGTGCTAAGAGAGAGAGAGAGAAGAGTTCCCAGGGCAGTGTTCCTGGTTTGAGCTCTTTGCTATGGAAGGTCAATAAAGGAAAAAAAACTCCACATCGTCTCTGTGTCTTCTTGACTGACTGTTGCTGTCCCTTGGCTCCTGCATTTACCACCATCTGCCTGTCTTCACCTGCACACCCCTTACCTACCCCTCCACACCATCAAAAAACAAGCGCAGGCCCAAAACTAAATTGTCTTCATAGTAATGACTTGGCAAAACTTTGAACTTAAGGAGGGAGGGGGGGGGGGGGGGGGGGGGGGGGGGGGGGGGGCAGGAGGTTGAAGATGTAAAAACTGGGAACATGAAATTAAGGAAATATGAAAACTCTTCACTGGCTGCATAAGGGGGAACCATCGCAATCCCTTTTAAAAAGGCAGATTATATTTTTTTTTATTGTTTTGCTGTTTCCCTGCCTCATTTCATTTCCAATTTAGTAACAACACGGTCTAAGAGTGCTATAGTTAAAAGAAAAAGGTCACACTAGCCAATAATTAAGGCAACAACAATAACACCAATGAAACAACCAACTTATCTTGACTCAAAAGACAACATGATATCAAATTGAAGCGTGTATGAAAGAGAAAAAAAAATGTAAGACTGTGTAATGTGCTCTGTGAGGAGTCTGCTCTGTTATTTTGAGGTAAGCTGCCAATCTGAAAGTGATGAATTTCCTGATTGTGTGTTTTTCCCACCTTAAACTGGACCTAGTGTGAGCTTTGAGATAGATACTTCTGTCTGTCTGGATCCCTTGCTTTTAAACTGTGATGGAAGAAACTGCTGTATGACTGTGTATTTAGAAGGCAGTGCCATGTGATGATCTATACTAGAGATGGTAGCTGATTGGGAGGGGTGGGGGTGGATGAGTGAGGGGGGGGGTTGAAGTGAGGCCATAAAGAAATTACAAATTTTCTATAGTTTGCAGTAGAAACAAAAACAACAACAACAAAATCCCCCCCCCCCCCCCCCCCCCCCCCCCCCCTCGAAAAAACCAACCAACCAAAAAAAAAAAAAAAAAAAAAAAAAAATCATATTCAGCACTCAAAACACCAGCCCAGCAACCGCACAGTGTATTCCGGTCGGTGCGATGATGTTGAAATGTGTGGCTGCAATGTTACAGTGTGTGTGGAGATGCCCAGCTGCAGCATCGCAGGACTAGAGCACTGCATACAAACTGTAGAGGAAGCGGACCGCGTTCTTGTGGAACAGAAGGTAGGATGCATTGCTGCCACTGGCACAGCAGCCGTGCTGCTGCTAATGTTTTTTGTTCTTTCTGAAAGTGCAGGAGGGTTGGTAGGGTCACTGTAGCAGACTGGATGTTACCCAGCATGGGGATGCTATTAAAGGCATTACGGAAGACAGAAGAAGGTTTTGTCTGTTGGTCCATAAGGCATTTTGAAAACAGTTTTGGTGATTCACAGTGATTCTGGCAAAGTTGTGTGATCAGACCAGTTTTTGTCCAGGAAATGGAAGTTCACTCGAGCCAGCCTCTGAGCATTTCTGAGCACAAGGTAAACATTAAGACAAATCTTCATCAAAGTTTTGCAGAGTTCTCTTTCGCCAAGTTTCGCACAGAGAAAATGAAAATCAACTGAATGGCTCTGATCACAAAACAGTATTCAGTGTGTCCCTTTTAGAGTCAATGGAGGGTTTAGTGTTTGTACTTGAATGCTTTCTTTTTCATCCATCCTGTCCCTCAGTTTAGTGTATGTATCTGGATGCTTTCTTCTTCATCTGCCCTGTCCCTCAGCCTCTTGCTAGTTCCATTTCCTGCTTACCAGCTTGTTTAGTCCTGTGTCTTAAAAGAAATAATGGGGACACGTAGAACACTGAAGCTAGCGGCTGCCTCCATCTAGGTCTTCCTTCTGTATGACAGGACTACGATGTCCAGGGCAGTTCCATTCATGATGCTGTCTTCCTCTTGCCTTCTCTGCATAATTACTTTGGAAAGGGAGTTGTGACAAGACATGTGACCAAACCGCAGAATTAGTTGGCTTTGATGTTTGTACCATAACCAAAGCTGTATGTAAGCTTAGGACTGGTTGGTTGCAGGGCGAAATGATCATTCTCAGGAACTCTTTCCTGCAAGCTGTGCTGGACCCTGCAGGAAGACTGACCTCCCTCCATTGTGCCGGCTCTTCCAGAGAACTGGTGAAGTCTGGTTGCCCTGGCAACCAGCTGCTGCTGTATGATGATGTGCCCCTGTACTGGGATGCCTGGGACGTCATGGACTACCACCTGCAAACAAGGTCGGTGCTGTGGGAAGAAGCAGTCTTGACCTGTTTTGTAGGGGGGAATCCTCCATGTCAGTGTCAGCCAGATTGTTCATGAGAGACAAAAAGTAGGGCAACTCTTGCTCCCATAATGAGATATTTACTTGTTAACACCAAATGAACATTGTTTACGACACCAGATCACTTAGCACAAATGCCAACACAGAGTACAAAGAACAGGCAAGGAGGTATCCCCCCACAAAATGTGGACAGTCTTGGAACAGCCTTTTGTGGGGATGTCTTCTTGTTTGTTCTGTGTGCTCTGTGTTGGCATATGTGCGTGTTTGTTTTGTCGTAATCAGCATTTGTAAGCAGCATTCCTTTGGATTTATGAACATGTAATTATCAGAACTTGGGAGCAAGAGTTATCCTATTTTATTTACCGTTTACTGTTCCCTGCCTCATTTCAGATTCCCTTTCATATCTGTCAAATTGAGGTTACTTCCATTTGTTTCTGTTCATCTGTGTGTCCTGAATGACTGTATTCAAGATCAAAAAGGCAATGTCAGTCTTTATGTTTGTTCATTTCTCAGGTTATTGTTGCTGTGTACATGTCGGATGCAGGCTATACAGGCGATTTTCAAACATGTAAATCTTCAGGGTGTCTCCTAGTTTGTTCTATGTGCTCTGTGTTGGCATTATTGCTAGGCAATCTAGTGTTGTAAGTAGCATTTTGTTCTCATCATTGGAGCAAGAGTCACCTACTTCTTTGTTATTTGCTGCTTACAGTTCCCTGTGTATTTCATATCAATGAAACTGAGGTTACTTGCATCTGCTTCTGTTCATCTGTATGTTCTGTTAGACTCTTTAAGATCTAACTGGGTCTGCCAGTCTTGAATAAATGTTGATTTACATGTATTCATTTAGGTGTTATTGCTGTGTATGTGTTTCATGTGCATAGTCTGTAGGCAGTCTTGGAGCAAGGGGGTGAGGAGGAGTCCCCTCGTTTATTCTGCATGTTCCATATTGGTATTATGTGCTGGGCGATTCAATGTCATAAGCAGCATTCATTTGAATTCATGGCGCATAATTACGTCATCTTGGGAGCAAGAGCCACCGTACTTGTTATTTTACTGTTTACTGTTTCTTGCCTCATTTAAGACTTGCTTCCATATGTGAGACCAGTTCACATCAACTGAAAGAAACCTGGGGTAGATCATTGTGCATGACAAAAGTTTCCTGTTAACTTTCCATCTAGGGCTCCTCCATTACAGACTTTCCTTTTGAGGGGGGGGAGGAGGAGGATATTTTTCCCTTTGTCTATACTATAATCAAATGCCAGAGAAACGTAAAATCCACTATGTTTATTACTCAATGCTAAATTGTATTTTATTATTTCCATTATAATCTTATGTCAAAGCAAACTCTGATCATTTGATAGACTATGTATGATAGAATGTTTCTTCAGATTACAGTGTGAAGCTAGTACTAATGGGAGAATTGGGTTCTAATCTGAGGCCAGGGTCTACAAGGCATTTTTCACTGTATCCACACCAAGTGGTAATAATGCATTTGTTTGGACTGGTAAGTATGAGAAAAATGCAGGTGAAAATCTGTCCCCATTAGAAAGAAAATTGGAGATGGGTGGGCTGGTGATTTCTTGGCACCCCGGAATACCCAGGATTATCCTCTGGTATCATGGAAAGTTCATCTAACAAATTAATCCTTTTTTTTTTCTTTTCTTTCCTGGATGTTTCTCTTCTTTGTTTTTGATGCATCCATGTTGGTTTGGGGGCAAGTTTGACTCTGGAGGAAAAGACAAATTGGTGGGGATTCTGGGCATCCAGGAATACCCAGGATTATCCTTTGTGTATCATGGAAGGTTCATCAAACAAATTTATTCTCATTTTTTTCTTTTTCTTTCCTTGATGTTTTTCTTCTTTGCTTTTGATTCATTCATGTGGTTTAGGGGTAAGTTTGACTCTGGAGGAAAAGACAAATTTAGGAGGATGAGGGGAATATCTGTGTGTGCATGGTTAAAGATGTGATCTTGGGTAAATGTAGATGGGCGTCACATGTGTATGCTGGAGCTCATTTGTATTCATCATATTAACATGTATACCCACAGTTTTAAAACAAAAAGTTGTTTTTCCTGCTACTTTTCAGGAAACCATTGGAGCGTGTACTACAGAGAAAGCCACTATCATAGAGAGAGGCCCCTGCGTGCCAGCGTTGAGGTTGGTACTTATTTGGAAAACACTGTCCACCTTGATGATGATAATCACATTGTTTGCTCTTTTTTTCTTTTCTGTTCTTTTCTTTTCTTCTTTTGTTTAAGACATTGAGTTTATTTTTTTAACAATGTCATGTTCAAAGATGCAGGAACAGAAAAAGAAAAACAAAAATGAAATGGTAAACACCACACACAGACACAGAAAACTGTTTCACACAATTTTGATATAACATTGCATAATATGCATGCACTTGTCCTTGTGCATGGCTGCACTGTAATATGAATAATGCTCTATATTCTGCATATTACAATTATATCACAGTATATGGATGTCTGGGAGATAATCAAGCAGAGACGGAGAGGCAGAAAAATATGCATGTGCACATAATGAGTGAAAGAAAGACAGGATGACATGTTGTCAGACACAGTGTGTTGCAACTGCTATTGTTGTGGAAAACATCGATGAAAAAAGCAAAAACAACCCTATCTGCATGTAAAGAGCATCATAAATGAGGACCAGAAAACTGACGTGAAATTATTAGGTTGTGTGTTACTGTACATGTGGCCATACATAGTTCAAAAGTATATATCAGCAGTTGATCTTGCTGCAAAGAAGTCAATCCATTAAACGACTAAACTGGGGAGACAAGTGACTCATATGTCAAACATTTTTTGCGGAAAGAAATGAAAGATTAAAGCATAAATTGAAATATATTCTACTGAGTAATTTTTCTCAATGGCAGTTTATCAAAAAAAAAAAAAAAAAATGCATTTCAGAGGTTGTTCCAAAATTGGTAAAATACAACTCTTTCTAGGTAGACATCTTTGAAGCCCACAATCATTTTTGTTACAAATTGTGCCTAACAGTTGTACTGAACTACTAACTGAACCATAATGCTATAAGAAGATATTGATCAACTAACTGAACCATCGTGCTGTAATGAAAATGTTTAAGTTTGAATGAGATACATTGTCATCATTGTTCTCAACAAAAATGTTTACTATCTGACACAGGTACTATTATTGATGATGGACAGTTTCTTCCCTACAGAAATTACAAAAAAAGAAAACAAATGCATTAGGTCACTGTTGATTTTCTCACTTTTGCCAGGTATCAGTTGGCAAACATTGTATTAAAATTTCTTGTATAACTGTTGAAAACAATGAACATTATAGTTCTCCACTCTGCTACAAAGAAACTGTATGCCATATACAAAAGGTAAAGAGATGAATTACGATGTATTGATTGCTGATAATATGGGAGTTCGATGCAGGTGCAACTAGGATTTGAAACTGTCACAAGCTCATGCTAGGGAGTCATGTTTCCTTTGTACACATAAGTTAATGTATATATGTGGCTCCTAGGTTTTTCAGCGGAGAAAATACGTAGATGCTTAATAACAACAAATGCATTTTTGATGGGCAGTATAAACACAATTCTGCCATATGCTTTGGAAGTACATTATATGTATTTCACATTCTGGAACTTGTGCAGAATAAAAATCTAACAGAATCACTTGTTTTCTTGGATTTTAATGCTACAATGGCGATTGATTCTGTTTTCTGCTTCACCATTCTTTTGGCAATACAATATTTGTGTAAAGATAAGCTAGAAGGCAGCATTCCACGAGAAGTAGTTTTCTTGAAAATGTTGAAATTGTTTTGTACGATTGAAAAACACAGCTTACATTAATGTAAACATAAATCTCAAACATTTCTACTCCTTGTGATGATTGTGTAGTAGTTGTTTTAGACCGTGATATCATAGATGTGCACATAAACGCAGTCTGGGAGATTTGGAATTCTGTTGTCAGGATCCTTCCTTGCCCGTCGAGAACTCCAAGCCTTGTCATTGAGAGAGTTTTGTTCGTGCAGCCTTTTCTAATCCCACCATTGAGGTAGCAACATTCTGTGTGTAGATGTACAAACAAAGATCTAGTATGCATGTTTGTTTTTTTTTTGTTTTTTTGTTTTCTTCTACTGCTTGTGTACCATCAGCACACTTCTCATCTATGAAGCATGGAATGGTATTTAACTTGTGTGCACCCTTTATTTTTTTTCTAATTCCTTAATGCAAAGGTCCTGACTCGGGACCTTAGATATGTCTCATCTGGAGCACTTAGAGGAGGTTGAAGTCACTTCGGAGAGAAAATTTCCTCTCTGTTTATCTAAGGGTCCTAGGACACTCTAATCAAGAGAAAGATGATTGATCTATTATCCACTGAGCCACCAGGACTCCTCTCTTTCACCACAAACTTATATGACCTAGATTGTTCCCAGTTCCCCTGTTGCCTCCAGCTAAACTTTCTCGATGTTCCATGCTCTGATTCGCAAGGCTGTTTGGGTGTTTGTTACAACAACAACAAAAAAAAAAAGTTCTCATTATGAAAGGACCCTATGGGAGTGACACCAACAGCAGCAACAATGGTAACACAACAATGACAACCCTGCCACTGTTACTGTTACTGCTGCTATCATATCGTTATGAGTCTTGTTCAGTTCTTGCAAAAGCTTTTGCTGATCATGGCAATTATATCTAAACATTGTGAACAACAGCCTTACTTGCTGATGTGCATATGATGGAGTAGAGGAAGAGTAAGTTTTCAGAAGGCTGCAACATACAGATTTATTTTAATTCACTATGAAGATCAGTGAGGATGAAAATGATACAAAGGCACTGCCAGTGAGATTGTTATCTACTACGTTTCCCACATTGTCATCTGCTACTTTCCCACTACAAGTAATGACCAGCTTCAGCTTTCAACAAGACTTCCAGTGCATTGAGGAATTGGAAGACACTGGGGACATGGTTTTCCTTCGTTCCACTTTCCCTGGCACTGAGAACAAAACCCACAATTGTACACCAGTGCAAACTTCAAAGCCACACCTTCACAATTGTCACCTCTGCCAAATCTCTGCATCATATCATCATCATCATCACTCCTATACTGTCAGCAGCATATTAGCAAGTTGTTTTCAAAAGTGAACTAGACCCTTGTGTTTTTAGGAGTCAGTCTTAAAATATGAATGAGTTGCTCAAAGGAGGTCACTTCCAAAACCCTCGTCAGGCACTTCCTTGTTCATTTCGGATCAGAGTTAACAACTTCATTTCTTCTTGATTGTGACGCTTAGGCTATCGTATTACATTATCATGGTCACCTAGAAATGGTTGAAAAATGTCCGTTCAGAACAGAATGAGAATAAATAACATCACGGTCAGATATAGATAAACTAATCAAACAAAATATTATGTAGGTTGCTACAGACGTCACAAGAAGCCCTAAAACTGGCTCATATGACCATCGCTCCAAGACAACAGATGTTATAATTTTGATGATTGCCATCAGGGCCAAGTTTGAGCTGTAAAATTAAAGTGCAATCTCAAAGCCAGCATTTTCTGATTAGAGACAGTAAGAACTATGTAGAAGTAATAACACAGTTGACAATGTCGTGGTAAAGAACAAGTACCAAGTCATTTCTATATGTTTGATGAATATCATGATTGTCTGTTTCTTTCCACAGAAATATAGTATCAAGTTATTTCTGTATATTTGATAAAATTCATGGTAACTTGTTGAAACGAATATCATGATCATCTGTTCCTTCTCATAGTTTTTTGCACATTGAGCTGCTGAGAATTATTTCAAACTCAGTTTTTGTCATACATCTTGAAGTCAGTTTGGTCATTCCACTTTGACACTTCATGGCAGTAGTTAAAGAGACATCGCCTTTTTCTTATACGCAAGTGCCCTTTTGCCTCCACCCACAAGCAGATGTGTGGGACAAATCTTCATGTAAGATAGCAGTCTTGATCTGCTGTTCTGTGTGCTGTAACTGTACATGTTTGTAGGAAAAAGTTGTTTATGTAGATTACTAATTGCATTTTTGTTTAATTTGAACCAATCAGCGAGGGGAGAAAAGTGGAGGTGGGGGTAGGGGGGGGTGTAGATGTGTTTGGTTCCATATTCATGATGGCAGTTTCATTTTTTTATGAGGGAACAGTCCTGAAAGATGCTTGTGCGGCTGACTGAGCTGTCATTGATTTAAATTGACACTGAAAAAGTCTGCTTGGTAATATCATGTTTTTGTCTAAAGGTTTCTTTCAGCTGCATTACTTACAGTAAGTCTGTATACTTTGAGCTAGGTCAGTCAGGCTGCTGAGATAAGAAAAGCAGGTCTCGCCAGGATATTCACATGATGGAAAAGCAGAATTGCAATTATGCAGGGAAGGGAGAATCTTGGATGATGTAATACACTCTGGAAATTGCTGCATGTGTGAACAAAACTATTAGAGCATTTTTTGTGTGTAAGTAGGGCTATAAAAGGATTTCGACTTGAAATAACAGCATCACTGCAGATCGAAATTGGGAACAATATTTGCATGTTCGAGACGGTCAGAAGTTGGTTAGGTGAAGTTGGAGCATCCATTGCAAGAGGTTCAGAGGAGCTTATTTCCATAGCAGGTAGGAGTGAAAAATGATAACTACTCGTGTGGATAAGACTTATCAATCAGGAGAGATAAGGTATGAAAGTGGAGTACAAAGAGAGATGATTTAACTCCTTTCAGTCTTCCGGTGCACTCTTCTTTTGGTTTGGCAGCCAACTAGGAAGGCAGATCATTTGGCAGAAAGGGGCTTCATATGGTAAAAGAGGCCTGTCTTAGAGGCACACAGCTGCAGACACTGCGATTAACTCTGATTCAAACTGACTGCCACTCACAATGTTTTGTTTCACTTCCCCTCATCGATTTCAGGTGCGCACTTGTGATTGTTGTGTGCTACTTTTCATTGCTCCCTTTTGGGCTTCACATCCAATTTGAGAAGATAACTGATTTTTCTTTTAAGTTTATTGCATGGGAAGTTCAGTGAAGTGGGGTCCTGCTTCCTCCTTCCTCAGAGCATGAATCTTAAGATCTTAAATTTGCATCCTGGTTTGCAATGGCATGTCTTCTTCTTCTTTCTTAACTGTCCACCTTCATCCAGTTGAAGATTCTGTTTGATGTCTATGCAAGGCAGAAAAAAAGGTATATTAAGTGATGATATGGTAAATTGATCTGTGGAAAGTTTGGGGATTGCTGTATTTACTTTGTTGTGCTGTTATGACCATTTATTTTACTTTTTTTTTTTTCATTGAATCAGGTCAAGATTTGGATCAGTGATGAAAGCTGTGTGGAACAGATTATACAGCTGGAGGCCGGTTCTCCCTATGTCAGCTTTCACACGCAGGTACTTGTAGTTATGCGTGCGTGTGTGTGTATTCACATGTCTGCCTGCACGTGTGTGTGTGATGATGTGTGTGTGTGTGTGTGTGTGTGTGTGTGTGTGTGTGTGTGTGTGTGTGTGTGTGTGTGTGTGTGTGTGTGTGTGTGTGTGTGTGTGTGTGTGAGTGAATGAAAGTGTGTGTGTGTGTGTGTGTTTGTGAATGGAAGTGTGTGTGTGAATGTATGTGGGCGTATGCATGTGCATATGCATGTGTGTGTGTGTGTTTGTGTGGGGGTTCCGTGTGTGTGTGTGTGTGTGTGTGTGTGTGTGTGTGTGTGTACATTTTATACAGTCAGTGTAATACTGAAGGCCTTCTTATAACATTTTCATCCTGTCAGTCATCACATGCAAGACACCAGCAACTAAGCATCCTGCTGGTGACAATAACTGCTTTGTAGAGGAACCAGCATGAGTGAGCATCTCCTTTTGGACCATGTCACTATGTCCATGCTATGACAGTCCCCATGAACTTGCCGATTCTCAAACTTTGGGATAAATTCACCTTGGTGATAGAGGTGGAGAGGAACTCGAAACTGAAGTAATCCCAAGAGCAGGGCATGAAGGGTCCCAAAAATTAAGACTTTCCTATGATAAAAGATGAGGATGAGGATGACGAAGATGATACTTTGGAGTTACATTCTGGTAAGAAGCATTGTGACAGAATGGTGTTCTAAGCTTCATTTCAAAATATATCCTGCCATTGACCATGCCTGAGAAATACAGACACCTACAGGGTTGGTCTGGAAATTTGAGCAGCAGTCTCAGAGACTCATCCTTCAAGCAGATGGAACTCGACTGTATGGTTTCAGTATTTCCAGTTGAGCCCACAGCACATTTAACTGGGTGGGAATCAGCTGAGACTGAAGAATATTATGAAGCCTCTGTTGGGAATCAGACCCATGACTGTCCAGCTAGCAGGTTCAAGGTGGTAACCACTGCACCACTGAGGCTAATGTGTGTTGTATCAGCCAAGAAGGTCATGTTTCCACTTGCATCTGTTGGCTTTTTTTGTTCTGTCAACAGGATTATGCAAAAACCACTGAACCAATTTAAAGCAAAAGGTGTGTGACAAAGAGTGTACCTGTTAAAGTAAGTGATGATCCAGATCAGTTGGCAGATCCTGGATTGTTCAAGATCATAGCTTGGATGTAACCATGATCATAGCTTGGATGTACCATGAAATCTTTGAACATGGGATCTAGGTTTGGTTCACATTACTGAACGGTCTGAACACTATGAAGTAACTGTTTCACATTGATAACTATCTACAAAGTAATATCTTTAAGAGAATGTTTAAGGCATAAGTTTTTTTTTTTTTTCCAGGTGGACTGGCATGAGAATCGCAAGTTCTTGAAGGTGGAGTTCCCCAGCACTATTCACAGCATGCAGGCAACGTATGAGGTGCAGTATGGTGCCATCCAGCGGCCCAACCACTACAACACTTCTTGGGACTCTGCCAAGTATGAGGTAAGGTTTGCAGGCTTTCCATTTTGGTACCAAACCATAAAACAAACTCTCAGATGTTCCACAATTGTTTGAAACTTCTGCTTTCAAGAATGAATTGAAAAAAAAAAACCCTGCCAGGCAAGAAATTATAGTCTGATCCTTCACAATTTCCTTCCTTTGTGCCTATGCTGTTGTTTTTAATTCCACCTCCCCTCCCCCCCCCCCAAGAAAAAGGTTTCTCATTGTGCTTGTTTTCCCCTTTTTCCCGTATTACATTTTGCTGCCTGTGTTAGGAAGCCATTTTGTTTGTTTGTTTGTTTGTTTTTTATCTTGTGATGATGGAAACATGGGAAATAATCAGTGTGTCACTTGAGATATTAAGGATAACCACAGCCTTAGACAGCAGGCAGGTTGGCTCAGTTGGTGAGAGCAGCAAGTTTACAGACAGATGTGAGTGGCATACTTACCAGTTTTACCACTCACTGTTAAGTGTAAGTGTTCAGTGCTCATGTGGTACAACATAGTGTAAGAGAGGTTCTCCCCCCCCCCCCCCCCCCCCACCCCCGTCTCCTCCCAGTTCTCTTTTCCTTGTTGGTTATCCAAGTCAGCTGTTTTGTCCTCTTCTGTGCCTCCCAGAGGCGTTATTCTGGTGAAACCCATTCTAGTTCTTCTATAAATAACCACACCCATCTGTGTCTGAGCTTTACCACCAAGTAGACATCAATGTAAACTTATAATGAGGCAGCACACCAAAAAAGACACTGAGAAGTCACTTTGGTGGTGTTCAGTGGTGCCTGTTCTGATGCTGCATGTGCAAGACAGCACATAGTAAATCTCCTACGAATGACAAGTATCGCTTAATTGTGAAGCCATTCTGACTGACAGTCCTCCGCCAGAGGGTGCACTGTACCCATAGAAGAATAGACCTGATGAAACTTGTCAGTACTCGCTATCTTTTACATGAGCTCAGTACAGGCATGGACATGAAGAGAAAATGAATACTGGGGTCACCAGAAAGAGCAGGGTATGGAGGACCACAGATTTTGACGCTTCTTCTTTTGTTGTGAGTATGACGACATAATAAAGTTCTGTTCAGATCAGAGATCTTATGATGGGGCTGTACTCCTTGCTTCCTTTCATAGTGTATTCCAGAGTCATCCAGGCCCGAGAGATTCATGTGAATAATGCTGCCAAAATTTAGCTGTGTTGTTCCAGTCTTCCCATTTGAATTTGTACAAAACTCAGTTCTGCATACGTGTCAACTGGTATTTGAAATAAAAGAAAGAAAAAGAAAAATCCCACAAATGAATTCCTTTGATGGAACTCATAATGATGATTTTCCAGCATGCAGCATACTGTCGCATATCAACTGATACATTGTAGCCTTGCTTTTTTTTTATGTGAAGTTTGTCCAGATGTGGTATTTACGGACCTCTCAGTGGTTGTCATTATCTGTTTGTACAGGTGTGTGGGCAAAGTGGGCGGACATTTCAGAGCATGGGGCGGGGCTAAGCTTGTTGACTGACAGCAAGTATGGCTACTCAGCCATTGGAGGGGTACTTCGCATCTCCTTGTGAGTTTTTTTTATATATACTGCCGTCCTCTGTACTGGCGACCTTGAACCCTAAGGAGTGAAAATTTGGTTCTGTGTGACCTGTTTTCAGTACAACCATAGGGGATTAGAAAAATTAGTTCAGTGTCACCGGTTTTCAGTAGAACCACAAAGGAATGAGTACATCAAATCAGTATCACAGATTTGCATGACAGTCAACAGGGTATGACGAAAGATTGATTCAGTGTAACTGGCTTTAGTAGCAGCCATAGTAGTGTGAGGGAATCAGTTTTAACAGGTTTTCATTACATCACAAGAAATTGAGGCAGTCTGTTCAATGCGAGTACTTTATGTCAGAATCATAGATGAATGATAGAAAATCTGGTCTGTGTAAATGGGTTTTCTTGACAGTTGAAGAGAATTGTGTATATTAGTTGATTGATGCCCTTGTTTTTTGTTTTTTTTTTCTTTATTAGTCATAGGGAAGTGAGAAAATCATTCAGTATCACTGGTTTAAATTAGAATCCGTCTGTGAGGAAATTTATTTGCTGTCATGAATTTTTGTTACAGGTAGAAGGGTGTGAGGACAAAGTTTCACTGCATGTGGTTTTGACCACAGTCACACAAAGAAATGAAGAAATCGGTAGAATATAACTAGTTTTATAACAACAGCAGGAAATGAAAGAATCAGTTTATTATTACTGATCTCCAATACAATCATAAGGAAACATGAAAATTGGTTCAATATGAACTTTACCTTGTTTACAAAACCCTGTTCAAAGATGTGTCACCTGACGTGATCTTTGAATTTCCGAAGGAGATTAATGTTTTTCTTCTGATCCAAGATTTTACGGAAGAAAGATTTTTAACAAAGTTTCTGGTGTGGTTTTAGGTGTATTTCAGAGATGTGTGATGACAGCCCTGATATGGCCCTTTGCGGTCGGCTGGGCTATAAGCAACATTACCTTACCTTACCATTACATTATAATCACAAACCAGTGAGAAAATCGGTTTTAACATTCTAGGTTTTCATCACAACTAGTGCTGGTGATCAGAAAGCCTTGCCCAAGAAAAGCAGTCTGTTTAACACAACAGTTCCAGGGCAACCAAGCTTCATTCAGCTGAAGTCGACGGCATGCTTTTAATGTATTATGGATTGAACAATGAATGAGGAGCTCGAAATTTTTAGACATAAAAATTATTCTGTATGTGAAAAAGATCATGTACATTTATTGTGCCAAGTAAGTGTGACAATACAGAATGACAAACAAATGCATACTCTCTGTTAGTTCTGTAAGTGTGATGTACAGAATGACAAACAAATGCATACTCTGTGTTATTTTTATAAGTGTGATGTATAGAATGACAAACAAATCCATACACTCTGTTATTTCTGTAAGTGTGATGTACAGAATGACAAACAAATGCATACTCACTGTCATTTCACACACACACACACACACACACACACACACACACACACAGAGGGAGGTAGGCACTCAAGGTCAGACCAGCACGTTGGGCTAATGTGTAGGTCAGACATCCGCGGAGTCATAGCCACGAGACCCTCTTCTTCAGTTGTCTCACTTTGTTGTTAATTCATTATCCATCAGCTTCAAATCATGCGTAGATTGGTCTCAAAACTTTGCGGAGGTGGTGTAGATATATGGACTAGTCCGCACGCAGTGGCGCCTCCTTGATGAACTGAAATTGAAACTGAATGTGTCATTTCTATAATTGTGACTCTGCAGAATGACAAACAAATGCATGCTATCTGTTATTTCTATATGTGTGACTCTACAGAATGACAAACAAATGCATACTCTCTGTTATTTCTATAAGTGTGGCTATACAGAATGACAAACAAATGCATACTCTTTGTTATTTCTATTAAGTGTGATGTACAGAATGACAAACGAATGCATACTCTCTGGTATTTCTATAAGTGTGACTCTACAAAATGTCAAATGAATGCGTACTCTCTGGTATTTCCTTATCAGTGTATACTATTAACACATTGCCCTCCTGCTGCTGAACGTATACTTTTTTTTTTTTCTGAATGTGTATTTTTTTGTAATGTTTGTAACATGCAAAGGATACTATTACATTAGCTATGGTTAATGTTGGCCTGCAAGGGTTCAAAACTGAACTCACTGCCATATTTGTTCTAGCTGATATCATAATGTTAGGAGGGTAATTCTGTTTTATTTACTATGTCATGATATGAGCTGTCGTTGATGTCAGCATGCAAAGGGTCTTTTTTTTGTTTTTCAGGCTGCGCTCTCCAAAGGCTCCAGATGCAGAGGCAGACATGGGTCGACATAGTTTCTGCTATGCCGCCATGCCCACAAAGGTATGTGTTACAGACTGTTCAACCATTCCCCCACCCCAACTCCTCACCCCTCCCCCCCCATCCCCATCACCCTCGGTCATATATAATGCACACAAATACTCCCACTTGCATACGGTGCATGCACTTCCCGTCTCTCCACACTTACACAGATATTTGCAAATACATACATATGTATATTTCACCTGAATGAACATATATACGCCTGCATGTATGCACACACACGGACACCCACACATGCACACATGTATGCGTAGACAACCACACAAACACACACGCGTGCGCACTTGCACAGGCACACACACAAACACACACACACACACAGAGGAAAAAGAAAAAAAGAAGTAAACAGCTCACAGTTTGATGGCCAAAACAGCCTGACATTCATAATCCCCTGCCAACACACTGCTGATATTTGATCCATGATGGACTGATTGATCGTGTGAAGATGTGCCTTGAAACCAAAGTGAGCAGCATAGTAAGCATTCCTCCCACCCCATCCCCCATCATCCTTACAACCATCTTCTTCAATTTTCTCTTTGATACAGCCCTCCTTCCCCTCCCCCACTTTACCATCTTACTTTTATCTGATATTAGAGATGGAAAAGTATGCAACAGATCCATTTTGTGTATGTGTATGTGCATTGTTATGATTCATACCTTCATAAAAGCATTAAATATATGGTGCTGATTTTCAACTCTTCTTCCTTTTGACTCCCCTTCTTCCAAAGTCGCCTCTCTTCTCTCCACCCCCTTGCCCTTGCCCCTCTGCACTCCCATATTCTTCTTTTCCTCAACCTTCTCATGCCCACATGCTTGGGTATACACAAACATACATGCTTAACCACACTTAAACATGCATGAGATCACACATAAATATATCGTCAAACACAACACACACACACATACACACACACACACACACACACACACACACACACACACACACACACACACACACACACACACTTGCTTATTTGCACATGCACACACCCCTATTCTCACACACACACACACAACACACACACACACACAAACACACACACACACACACACACACACACACACACACACACACAAGCACACAAGCACACACACACAAACAGTGGTACACATGCTTTCTTACATATACACAGGGACACTTGCAGAGAGGCACACACATACACACACATACACACACACACACACACACACACACTCTCTCTCTCTCTCTCTCTCTCTCTCTCCTCTCACTCACACACACACACACACACACACACACACACACACACGTGAAAATGTTATCAGAAGTGTGCAATATTACTTAAGCATCCAAGATCTTACTAGCACTTTATATTAATGCACAGGTCAGGCACCTGTTAAGTCCTGTCCATGAAGCTGTCTTCCTAAATCTCGTTTTTTTTTTTGTTTTTGTTTTTTTTTTTTTTTTTTGGTTATTCATTTATTTAGACATTAGTTGAAATCCCTGTGCATTGTAGTCTTGTGGCTTAGCTGATGTTGTGTAGCATTCATGGACTAATCCCACATAGTGACACACCTTTTGATGAAACCGACAGTAAATCTACCCGCCCCAACATCCTCACCCCTTATCAATCTGTCCCAAGACATGGCAGTCCCCAGAGAGTGTAAGTAACCAGTCATGTTGAGGCCACCCGCTGGAGGAGAGGCTGAGCTGCTTGCAGGGTTCATTTGGGGAGGAGTTCAGTGACAGTGTCTGATGTTTGCAGGCAGCTGGCAAGAAGCAGGTGTTGTGCAGGCTGCATTCGGCCTGAACCGGCCCTTGCTGACACTGTCACCGATGGAGGCCAGTCTGTCTCTTTCTGCTCCACAGAGCTTCTTCTGGCTCAGCTCTGCACAAGTTGTCCTGGACACCGTCAAACTGGTGGGTCAGCCGGCTGTTTTGTTTGTCAGGCTAAATGCAAAAGGAAACGTACCCATTTTGAACACTTTTGCGACGGTTCTTGAAAGTGCTTGAACTTGATTTCTGGCTTTTATTCAAAATGAAGCATGCACCTTTGTGTACACAAATCATATACTGAGTACTGGTCCATTTTATTCATTCATCAGCTTGACCAAGGAGATACTGTTTTCACCCATATGTTAGTTTATTTGCCTGTTGATAAGATTACACAAAAACTGTTAGAACTGACCTTGGTGAAACCTGGTGGAAAGATGGAATGGGGTCCAAGAACAAACTCAGTGAATTTTGGTTTGGGTCCAGATCAATAGGCAGATCCAGGATTTTTTTTTTTCACTTTCTTTCAATGTGAGACATTTTTGGATTAAACAGAACTTCAAAATGATAGCATAGGATTGTATCCATCTAAAGACCAAGAACAAGCTTAGAGCTTATATAGCGCTGTGAAATACAGGTTACACTGACAGTTTACATGGCAATTGGCACACACACACAAAATCAGTTACAAAATTGACATAGGTTTTAGATACATAATCTATGAATACATTAATACAATGATAATCAGATCTGAGCAGAAAGTAAATAATTAACGGAAGAGGTGATGAAGATGAGACACAGAGGACCAATCTCCCCATTACGATTGAATCATGCATTTGAAAGCCAAATGTTCTAAACCAGTCATTCATGATACCGAGAAGGTTATACCTGCATAATCCAACACTCACAGATGCAGACACACACACACAGACAAGCACACACACACACCACACACCACACACACACACACACACACACACCACTCACACACACACACACAGAACATTCTATTTTTTTTTCTGTTTAAAATTGGTATGTATCAGAAATGAATGAGACATTTTTCTTGTTTTTTTTCTGTTGTTTATTTAATGAATAAATATAAGGTTTGATTGAAATGAAGAAGACAGTTTTGTCTTGGTGGAGGTCTCTGTTTTTCTGATTTCCCTTCTAGTTTATTCTGTCTTAAAGTGAACTTAAGTTTCTCCACTGACTGCAGTTACCATAACATTCTGTATTCATACATAGTCATATCATGAAAGTAGAACTTCTGAACTTTTGAGTACAAATTATATACTGCTGTCAGGTAATAAGTACCACTGTATTGATATGTGATGATGTGCTCTTGTTGATTTGCTGAAGTAATGAGATGTATTGGTACTGCAGCACTGGTTTGAGTTTGTATTGTCGCGATGTTGTGAGCCATTATTGTATTATGCTGATGTCCAGTTATTTACACTGATGCATCAGTTTGATAACAACAAAACTGCTGAACTGGGTGTGAGGTTATCAGTACTGGGACTGTTGATGTAGCTGCATTGATGAGAGAATCAGAATATGAGTGCTACTGCATGAATATAGACTGTACGCATGTAAGGTGTTTAGCTACTACTGCACAGACGTTTGATCAGTTATTCTGCTGCACTGATGAGAGGACATCAGTACTGATATTGTTGTTAGTAATGTTGTGTACCTGTTTCACAAATTTGTGACTAATACATGTGTGCAATTCTATGTGTCTGTGTATGCATACATGTACGTGTGTGTGTGTGTGTGTGTGTGTGTGTGTGTGTGTGTGTGTACACAAGAGAGAAGAGGGTCCTCGAGGCTCCTAGTTGTTCGGCTGTACGAAGCATTTGGTGGACAGGCAGACGTTTCCCTCTCCACTTCTCTTCATGTCAGTTTCAATTTGCAGGTACAGCCTACCTTTGTCCATCTGTATTTTTTCTGCTGAAAATATTTTTACAATTGCAGATAGTTTACCCCTGCTCCTCTCTGTGTCTTTCTCTCTCTCTTTCTCTTTCTCTGTCTCTTATATTTCTCATTCTCTCTCTCTTCTACTCTCATTTTCTCTCATTCTTCTCCTCTCTCTCTGTCACTCTCCTCTCTCTCTCTCTCTCTCTCTCTCTCTCTCTCTGTCACTCATCTTGTTCTCTCTCCCTCATCTCCTCTCTTTTCCTCTCTCCCTCTCTCTCCGACTCCCTTTCTTCTCGTGATCTCCCGTTCTACAGTTTGTTCTCATGTTTCTCTTCTCGGCTCTCTCTCACCCTCCTTCTCTAGTTTTTTCTCCTCCCCCACAGGTTTATATAGAACTCTCCACTTCCTCTATCTTTCTCCTCGCTCATATCTCTCTCTCGTCTATCTCGTGTCCCTCTCTCTCTTTTGCTACTTCTCTCTTCTTTGTGTGCCGCCAGGATCTTCTCTCTTGCTTCTCTTCTCTTCTCCTCAAAGGAAACCCTTACTCTCTGGGTTCGCTCTCCCTCACTCTCTTCTTTTTACAGGGGACAGGAGTTTGACGACTTTTGCACTACAGAGAGGAGAGAGTTATCAGTTTGTTTTGCCGCAGAAGAGGGAATTTTATATGGTTGTCATTTGTAAAGGACTTACTAAAACACACATGGATTGTGCTCCATTTTCAATAGGATGCATTAGTTTTGAAGTGACATGAATTTCAAGATAGAGATAGCTTGTCTTCCACATTTTGGTCTGTTACTACATTTCCTACTATCCAGTTAATCAGGCAGGCATTTGAAACCTGTTTCAGATGCAACTGTCTAGAAGGGGTGAAGGAAGGTGAGCTGCGTCTGTTGCTGAAGCTGCCTGGTGCTCAGGAAGGAGCGGGCGTGGGGCATCGGTGAAGCTGCAGTTCCACCCCTTCAGATCCTCCTGACACTGCTGTTGTTGGTGCGCTGAAAGACTGGAGGGCGGAGTCACTGCCTGCCAGTGGAGGGAGTGTGAGCTGCAGCTCCACTCTTTTCAGATCCTCCTGACTCTTGTTTGATGTTGTCACTGAAAGAAAGGAGGATGGAGATACACCTGTTGGTTAGGAGAAGGGCGTGACCACAACGAAGCTGGAACTCTGTCCCTTTCAGATCGTAAGACTAAGTTTTGATGTTGTATGAAAAGAAAAAAAAAGTGTGTGAGAGGGGAGCTTGGTGGGGATGGAGGTATACTTGTCTGTTGGAAGAAAGATGTGGTTAAACACGGAAACAATAACTTCTCTAAATGGAGGAATTACCCATTTAACTGCTAAGGCTGTACATAACCAAACAGTGCTGTGGGGGGGTGAGAACTTCTCTAAATGGAGGAATTACCTGTTTAAAACTGCTAAGGCTGTGCATAGCCAAACAGTGCTGTGGAAGTGATTTGCCTGGTTTACATTCAGTTTTGAATTGAATGGGTTTTGCAGCTGCATTGCCTGACAGCACTCAGCTGATTATTGGTTCTGCAGCCATAGCAAAGGGGCTAAATTGTTTTACCTGTTTTGTAAGAAAAGGGTGTGGCTGAAATGTATCATAGCTGTAGATCAAGCTACCCCAGTTTCCTGCTAATTTCTGTTTATAATCAGTCTGGGGGCTACAGTTAGAGCAGAATCAGTGAGAGATGCAGAGTGTCATCTTTTTTGCATGAAATACATACGTCTTTCATTCAAAAAACTGAGTGCACACATATCACCTAAAAAAAAGGGCATTCTGTAATAAGAAAATTTTGAAAGAAAAAAAAACAGCCTTTGCTGATTTTGAAAGTGCATGTTTTTTTTCACTTTTTTTCCAATGAACACTGTCAGTAACTGTACATCACCTTTACATGGTGATTACATTAATTATAGCAAGCTTTGTTTGTAGATATTTGTACATGTTATAGATAGGTAATTGTACATTTTGTTTATGTGATGAAGGTTTTTTTTTTTTTTTTGTTCCATTATTTCATTCGCTGAAAAAATCTTTTTTTCCTTCTCTGGAATGTCTGTCTGCCTTTGACATTACAATCGATTCGATTCTCTTTACTAAGGAACACACCAAGATTCATTCCAAGATGACATTCCAAGGAAACATATGTTTTTGTTCGATTTCTGGGTTCTTGGGTGCACAGGTGTTACCTTTATAACAAGACTGACAAAACTCCTTACATTAAACCATTTTATTTCGGTGTTGCACACAAATGAGACAGCCTCAACCAGCAAAAATCATAAAAGCATGTTCAGCCAGTTTCCCTGATTTGCTAAAGAGCCCTTGGCTCAGTATAAAACAATCTCTCTCTTCTCTCTTCCTCTCCTCTCCTCTCAGCCGTCCTATCGTCCTCTCACTCCTCCCTCCTCTCCCCGTCCCCCCCCAGCCTCTCCCCTCTCCTCGTCTCGATCGTCCACCGCTCCCTTCTGCCTCCTCTCTCCTCTCTCTCTCTTTGTGTCTCTCATGGTAGCAAGTTGCAAAACGGGACACCACACATCAAACAAATTACAGTGATGTCCTGAAAGTTGGAAAATTCCGCTGCTAGAATGTATTTTACATTATAACTGAGATTGTACTTGTCCCTTGTGTTGCTTATCCTTCCAGCTAACATTTTCTGTAGGTTTGCCGTTACGTCGGT
>JADBJO010015175.1:0-16287 GCA_016801955.1 Conus betulinus
GGAAAGCACATTTGCATTTAAAATGCGCTACACGGATTTGCTGCAAAAGGCGCACTACCAAATGTTTTTCTTCTCCCCCTCTCCTCCGGTGAAAACACTTTACTAAACGAATCTAACAATTCCGACAATGTTTAACACATTTCAGAAATTAATAAACAAATTCTATACATGTTTCCCCCCCCCCTCTCTCTCTCTCTCTCTCTCTCTCTCTCTCTCTCTTCACACTGAGAAATAAATCAAGTTACGAATTGATATCAATAAATTCTTACAAGATTCCTCCTTCTTGCCAGGAAAGAAATACCCACATCCTCCAAGAATATAAAGTTATGGCCTTTTACACAACATTGGCCCAAGATCCAGACCAGGAGAATAAACCATTCATGCGTTCATGATGCCATACCTGCATCAGAGAAAACACTCGCGCCATACTGTCATGATGCCCTGTCCACATCAGAAAACGTGCTGACCCCTTGAACTCTCCTGTCACTGGGGAACCGATGAGATCCGACTCCTCTACCCAAGGTCTTCAATTACTGGGGCTGAACTATCAGTGTGTTCCCCACACCATGGCCATCGTTACAAACCCATCTCTCAGCACTTAAGAAAACAGATGCCATCGCGGCATCAGAGGAGGAATAGCTGACGGCGTGAAGGGTGAAGGGTGAAGGGATGAAACATGAATAAAGTTCGTGTAAGTGACCTGCTTTAGCACCCCGCCACGTAAAAAAAAAGCTTTGATACAGAAACGCCAACAAGATCCAATCAAAGCTCGGGGGACGAGCTCAGGGCAGATGCAGCAATGCATTGCATGACGAGTAGGAGTGAAAGCCGGACGGAAGCTTCTGCTCCGACAAGTCCTTAGCGAATCCCAAACAAGAGGTGAGAGTGGGAGCCTGGAACGTGCGAACGCTGTGTGAAGCTGGAAAGACTGCACAGACGGTGAAAGAGATGAAGAAGTATAGACTGAACATCCTAGGAATCAGTGAGATGAGGTGGACGGACTCAGGCATCATGACCCTTGGCTCAGGAGAGACAGTATGTTATTCTGGTCGCACCAACGGGCAACATCAAGAGGGAGTAGGTATCATCATGGATAAGGAGGCCAGGAAGAGCTTGATGGGATGGGAGCCAGTCAACTCAAGAATCATCACAGCCAGATTCTTCTCCAAGTATACCAAGACCACCATCATACGGTGTTACGCAGCGACAGAGCAAGCCACGGAGGAGGAGAAAGACCTGTCCTACAACATCCTACAGGAACAGATAGACAAGACACCACAGCATGACATCCTACTTCTTATGGGAGACTTCAATGCGAAAGTCGGAGCAGACAACATCGGGCATGAGACTTGCATGGGACAAGAGGGAGTGGGAGATAGAAATGACAATGGACAGCTTTTGCAGGTGCGTGTCTTGAAAACGGTCTGGTGATAGGTGGTACCATCTTCCAACACAAAACCATCCACAAACTGACATGGGTATCACCAGATGGAAGAACCAGTAACCAGATAGACCACATTGCCATCAACCAGAAGTGGAGGAGCTCCATGAAGGACTGTCAAGGGTGAAAGACCCTGTCAGCGGAATGAGGCAAGGACAGACAAAGAGCATAGAGACACAACACTGAACCACTCACTATCTCCAGACCACTCCAGGAAGTACGGAACAAAAAATATTTATTAAATTTTAGATATAGAAATTTATACAAATATATTAAACACCCCTATCACTCACACATACACTCCATTTATGAAATTGGGGCACCTATCAAAGAAGAGGGAGGAAAGACAGGAAAAAGAATAACTACAAAGAAAAAAAAAAACAAAGAAGAGTGTAGATCCTATCAGGAGCTAACTATCGCTAAGGGACAAAATAACCCGATAGAGGGGACCCCTAAAAAAAACAAAAAAAAACACCACCACCCAGATCTCACTGCCACCCAACCTATCACGATCTAAAGCTACCCCCACAAACAGAAGAGGACAGGGAGAAACAAAAACTAATACAACAAACAGGGCATAACACTATACGTTAGATCACACTAGCGCACGCTCACAGATCCACAGCCCATACACCACACACACTTGTCACATAATGAGTTGTTGACGACTGTCCCGCTGATTAGATCTCCGGAGCAAGACTGGCTGCTCTCTTCACTGGCGTCTAGAAGACTCCTTCCTGCGCCGGACTCCTCCAGCACTCCTGAGGCTCGGCTCCAGTATCCTCCTCTCTGGGACCATCCTCCAGGTCGCCCAACGTCAGCAACTGTGACCTATCTCCCCAAGAAACGAAAAGCGCCCTGCGGTGGATGTCAGTCCCTCGCCGCATAATCATGATAATTGTGGATAATGTGTGTGAATGCAGGGCATGTGTGGACCGTGTACGTACAATTTAAACAATTTAAAGAATTCAAAAAAAGAATGAACTGTTTTTCTTTTGGTTTCACCTGTTCCTGAATCATTGCTGTTTTCCTCTTTTCCTTATTTTCTTTTACTACAATTCTCAATTTTGTCTCATTTACATTACCAATTACAATACCATAAACTCTTGGAAGTTCACATTACATTTTAAATTAAGGCCAGATGAAATTCATAAAACTCATTCATTCTTCCATATTATCTACAAAATACTTACATTAAAAAAAAGACAGAGACAAACAAACAAGACGAGGAGCGGGACCTATGGCGGGAGCGCCACATCGGAAACCTCCGCTAGTTGACTGAATGTTAGTCAGCAGCAATTTGTTCCGTTCTGACCCGACTTGATGTTTAAAAAAAAATAATAATAATTTGCTTCAATCCTTGAAGTATCGCTTCTGGAATATCCCGACTCCAACATTTATCCAAATATGACTGACTCCAATACAGAACTAGATACATATGTCAAGCCTACAAGTAGCTCCCCAAACAGAGCCATTACTAAACATCCACCTTAAAAAATGACCTCAATGCCACTTAAATATGTACTGACCGAATAAATGCCAATCCCATCTTGGCATACAAACTCTCAAACCCAACGAAAATACAACACACCACATTTATACATATATACTTACCAGAACGGCGGGTGAAGACAGAAGAGAGCTACTGGAAAGCTTCACTCAGCGAAGAGCCCAAAGCCCCACCAGTACATGGGCCACCTCCAGCGAAGGAAGTAAGAGTCTGGAACGACTCTGAAGAATGTTGTTGGTAGCCCAAGGATTGTGATCCTTCCCAAGTTCAGCGGACTGCCTTCCGCCCAGCGAAGGGTTCTGGCCCAGTTCCACTACTCTCCATGACGAAGTGGAAAAATAAATATGGCTACCAACGGAGGACGTGGCCTCTTACCGGAAAAGCAAAAGAAAAAAAAGAATGAGAGCGCGCCGAACACTGGCATAGCATAGAAGGTTCCCCCTCCACCCTACATAAAACACATACTCACATTCAACCCACGCTAAGCATTAACAACACACTTTACGCACAGAACACGTGCAAGACATTCCCTGCACCGTATTAAAATGACTGCACACACACACACACTCCCCCTTCATCCAGGTCTCCCTCTTCCCTCTCACACTACACCTATGTGAGGGTTTACGGAGGGGATGCATGATCCACACGGGCGGTGCACAAACTGAATGTGACAGAGGAGCTACCCCCCTCTCCTCTGCACTCCACATACTAGGTGTAAGCCGCTGTCATCCTCTGTGACGAACAGCCCCTTAAAACTCAATGTATAAGTTCAAACACTGGTCTGCCCGTGACACTACCCCCGAACCAAAAAAAACTTGTGCCAATGAGGCACAGCTTGATGCAGCCCCGAAGGAAACTGGTCTAAATATACGACCATGCATAATAAAACCAATTATCAACCTTCACACATTAGAAAGTTCCTTGAATGGTGCACACAAGCTGCTACTTTTATTGCACAAACTCTACACACCCTTTTTTTAAAAAGGGGTTATACACACAGTCACTTCCCTTTTCTACAACACTGGTCATACTCCATTGGACTTAAGATATTCGACTCAGGTAGTCAGCTTCCACATTACAGCATCCAGGGATATGCTGAAAAGAGAAAGCAAGACTCTGCAGTTCAATTGCCCATCCCAAGGCGTCGGCTGACAGGCCGAATGCGATGTAGATAGGCAAGGGGATGGTGATCCATTTGGAGAACAAACTCCCGCCCGTACAGGTAAGGGTAGAATCGGCATGTGTCCCATACCACTGCAAGGCACTCTTGCTCGATAGTGTGGTAATTCTTTTCCGCTCCCACTAGTTTCTTACTTGCGAAGGCGATGGGTAACAATCCTTTCCCTTGATCCTGCAAGAGTACTGCCCCCAACCCGGTGCTGGACACGTCTGTTCTGAGTACAAATGGCTTCTCAGGGTTCGCCAACTGCAGGACGGGTTGTTGGAGAATCGCTCCCTTGAGTTTCTCGAATGCAGCTACGTCTGCATCTCCCCACATCAGCGTTTCCGGCTTTCGAGCTCCAGTTTTGTCTTTCAAGGGTTTTTTGCACTTCAGTTAAATGGGGAATGAATTTGCGGTAGTAGCCTACGAGACCAAGGAACGAGCGTAATTCCCTCTTGGTCTTTGGCGGTTTAGCCTCTTCAATCCTTTGAACTTTGTCACTTTCAGGAGCCATGAATCCTTGTCCCACGACGTGACCTAAAAAAGGAAATTTCAGTCTCCCCTATCCGAAACTTAGTGGGATGGGCCGCCAGCTGTACCTGTCGCAGACGTTCAAAAAGCATCCTGAGCGCTTCCATGTGTCTCTCCCAGCTCGGTGGCCAATAATATGTCATCAATAAAATTGTGGACATCTCTCATCTGCAACGGTTCAAGCACGAGTCTCATTATCCTGCTGAAGACGGCTCCTGCAGTCTTGAGCCCAAAGGGCATAACTCTGAACCTGAATTGCCCTCAGGAGTAGTAAAGGCAGTCTTGCTTCTGTCGGCAGGTTCCATTGGTATTTGCCAATATCCCTTTGCTAAATCAAGTTTTGTGAAATACTGCGCCTTAGCCAATTGGGCGAAGATCTTGTCAACGTCCGGGATAGGTTCAGCGTCGAATCTCAACACCTTATTTAGTCGACGAAAGTCGACACAGAACCTCATCTTTCCGTCTGGTTTCCTGACTAACAGAATAGGTGAGAAGTAAGGCGAACTACAACGCTCAATCACCCACACGCGCAGCATATCCTGTATTTCAGTCTTGATGGTTTCCGTTTGAGAATGGGGCAATGGATATTGTCGCACCCTGACTGGTTCTTCTTGAGTGAGCACTAGAGAACAGGTACCTAAGTTGCACCTTAAGGGTACATCTGAGAGAACATCTTGGTATTCTCTACAAAGGGCTCGCACGTTTTCCCTCTGTTCCCCAGACAGTCCTTCAGCGACCTCTACGTCTTCCCAGGATTCCTTGGATCGTGTAGTCACACATGAAATGTCAAACGTAACAGGAGGCATCTCCTTAGTCTCTTCGATGACTACTGGTGCATACCCAGCGCTGCAGGTTTCTCTTCTCTCATACTTTTTCAACAAGTTGGCATGTATGAGCTTCTCCTTCCCTTTATGCGCACAACATAGTCCCAATCGCCGACACGTTTTACGATCTTGAATGGTCCTTGCCACGATAGTTGCAACTTGTTGTGATGCAAGGGAAGCAACAACAAGACTTCGTCATCTGGCTCAAACCATCTCTGGTGGGTTTTCTTGTCATAGAAAGACTTATACCGCTTCTGAGCATGTGCAAGATTTCTGTGGGCTAACTCGCAGGTAGAAGCAATCTTTTCCTTGAGCTCCAACACATACTCAACTTCGAGTCCTGGGTTCATCTGTTGTTTCTTCACGGGTCCACTGGTCCCTCAATATCGCCATGGGTCCTTTGACTGTACGGCCATAGAGTAACTCAAAGGGAGAAAAATCCCATACTTTCCTGTGGAACTTCTCTATACGCAAACGATACAGCGGAATGAAGCGATCCCAATTCCTGGGTTGTTCTTGCGCCAGTTTCCATAGCATTTACTTGAGAGTTCCGTTGAATCTCTCCACAAGTCCATTGGCCTGAGCATGATATGGCGTTGTGGTTTCCCGCTGAATCTGAAGGAGTTTATACACTTCAGACATGGTTTCTGAAAGAAATTGGGTTCCCTGATCTGACATTACCTTATCTGGAATGCCCGTCCTCGACCATATTTCCACAAGTACTTCTGCTACCGTCACTGCATCAATCCTCTTGAGTGGCACTGCCTCTGGATAGCGAGTTGCATAATCCACCATCACAAGCACGTATCGATGCCCTCGATCTGAAGTAGGAATAATAGGTCCAACAAGGTCAACCCCGACCTTGCTGAAAGGCGTTCCAATCAGGGGCACTATTCCCAGAGGAACCTTGATAATTCGCCCCTTGGGAGTAGTCCTTTGACACGCATCACAAGTTCGACAATACTTTCCTGACATCTTGAGACATTCCAGGCCAGTAGAAGTCATGTTGGATTCTTTCCAGTGTACGTCTTGTGCCTAGATGTCCTGCCATAGGAGTATCGTGTCCAAGGCGTAGAACTGTGTTTCATAACGCTTTAGGCACCACCAACTGGGTTACTGACACATCTTGCGATGCAAATTGTCTGTGGATCAATCCTTGTCGCTTGATGAACGACACTGATCCACTCTTCTTGTCCTTGGGAGGTTTCCCTACCATATTCCGAATGGTGTTGATCGTAGGACCCTTACCCTGAAGACCTCGCAAGGTAGCTGGATCCAACGTCACCATATCATGCTGGGACAATGGTTTCAGTAGAGGTTTCAAAGCTCCTTTTTCTCTTTGCGTTTGTGAACGCATAGTGGCAGCACAAACACTTCCGGTGACAACTTGACTGAAATGTCACTGGTGCGACCATCCTCAAAACATACCGAGTTCCCAATCAGAAGGGAATATGCTGGCTGCCGTAATACCACTGCCCATACCATTCCTTGGAAGTATGGTGTGGAAATATCCACCAGGACAGTACACCTGTTCACCTTGGAGGAAGATTCGATCCCTGATACCTGACATTCTTCCACGTGGCGCCTCTGGGGGTACCAACCTCTCGTCGACGAATATTGTCGTGGTTCCAGTGTCACGAATGGCTTCAATGGCTTTGCTGGACACCACAGAGGGAAACGTCGGGCAGGATGGTGTAGTGATCTCACTTTCTCCAAATGCCACCTTAGTTTGGGCAAATGTCTTAGCCAACGGGAGTCGCTTAGGGCAGTCCTTCACGATGTGGTTGAGGTCACCGCACAAGTAGCACTTCCTAAGACGTTCTTTCGCATTTCCTTTGGAGAACCTTTTTTTTTTTTTTTTTTTTTTTTTGTGTCCCAACTTCTGTGCCACCTCAGAGGCAGTGTACCCACGCCGCTCATTCCGACATCCCGTCCACAGCCACAGCCCGGCTGGTCCCGCCGCAGCCACGGCACCGGCAATCCACAGGGGAGCAGTCAATGTCAAGTCGTCAAGAGGCAACCCACGGAGGAGACACTGCACTGCTGCCGAGTCACTTCGGTGGTGTTCAGTGGCGCCTGTTCTGATCTAACATACGCAGGACACCACCTACTAAGCCCCCTACTGACGACAATAATTGCTTAGTCGCGGAGCCGGCGTGAGTGAGCTCTCCCTCCGGAGGGCGCCACCACGTCCGTCCAACGACAGCCCCCATGGACTCACCGATACCGGTGACCCCGACGGAACCAAACCAAGGCCACAGACGTGGAGAGGACATCGAAATTGAGGTCACCATGAGAGCAGGGCATGAAGGGCCACAGAACTTGAGACATTTTTTTTTTTTAATGCTGATCGATGAGAATGAGGATGATTAAGATGATGCTGCGGATTTTCCATTTCGGTCTGAGACTACATGACAGGGCTGTACTCTACGCTTCCTTTCATAATATATCCTGGCGTCAACCAGGCCCGATAGATACAGGCACCTGCAGTGTTGGTCAGGAAATTTGAGCAACACTCTCAGAAAACGCATCCATTAAGTGGATGAAACTCGACTGTGTGGTCCCAGTCTTCCCAACTGAGTCCGCAGCAAACTCAATTCTGGGTAGGAGCCGGTCGGGGCAGAAAAAAACCCACATGACTCTGATGGGATTCGAAACCCACGACCTCCAGCCGGGAGTCCGCGACGCTAACCACTTCGCCACGGCGGCTGGTTCCTTTGGAGAACTTAGCACCACTCTCAGGCTGAGAGGCTTGTCCAGTGTTGGTCTCCTTTGCCTGTTCCTTGCTTGTCCCTGGTACGCTGGCCTAAAATAATGCTGGGCATCTGCGAAAGCTTCCGCAATCCTGATGGCCTGCTTGAATGACTCTGGTTGGACCTCTCCTAACTTGCACTGTAAGTCAGGTGAAACACAGTTCATGAGTTGTTCCAGCAGGAAACAATCTTTGACATCCATCTTCGCAGTTTCCAACCAATAGTCTAACACTCTTGACAGTCTGTCTCTGAACTGTTGGAAAGTTTCATCTGCCATCTTCTTCATGGTGTGGAACTGCCTCCTATATGATTCTGCAGTCATGTGCATCCTCCGGCGCAAAGCAACCTTCAACTCTTCGTAACTGTTTTTTTTGTGGAATGTTGATGAATGCTTCCTTGGCTTTTCCTATCAAGTTTCCAACAAGATATAATGCCTTCTGTTCATTATTCAAGTGGAAACTATCTGCCACTGATTCAAAGTGTTCAAGGAAGGTATCAATGGAATCTCCCTCACTGTACACGGGCATGTGTAGCATGGGTGGGGCTAAGTGCAGGTCCACGTTAATCCTGGTTCCCTCGGCATTTTGTGATGATTCTTGAACACCAGGTGATGAAGTGGTTTCCTCCCCTGGAGTAATACCCAACTGCTCTAGCACTTCTGTTCTTAGTTGATTCCTTTCCTCTTCCATCTTTGCTTGGAACTCCTGTTCCCTTTTCTCTCTTGCATCTCTTTCTGCTTTTTCTTGAACCGCCCTCTCTTCTCGCTTTTGTCGCTTTTTTCTTCCATCTCTTGTTGCCATCGCCTGTTCCTCTCTTCTCTTTCCAACCGCCTTTCTTTCCATCTCTATTTTCCATCTATTTTCTTCTCTCTTCTCCCTGGCCTCTTTTTCTTCCTTTTCCCTTCTTTCCTTGGCTTCTCTCTCTTCCTTTTCCCTTCTTTCCTTGGTTTCTCTCTCTCCCTTTTCCCGTATTTCCTTGGCCTCCCTTTCTTCCCTCCTTTCTTCCCGCTCTCCTCTCTCCATTGCTTCCTTCTTTCTCTCTCTCAAGTTTCATCACCATGAAAGGATCCATGGTTGGGTATCCAGAAGTAAAAGGTGGAGGTGTAAACCTCTGTAAGTAGTCACCCTGAAAGGGTACTATAGGAGATCGATGTCCCAAGGTAGAAGGCGGTGGCGTACCACCGTAAGAAGGCCTAATTCCCTGGGGAGTAGATGGCAAACACACTGAAGGGGAAGCAATGATGGCTGGCTGAACCTCGCCTGACGAAAAGACGACTTGTGTAGTTGTTCCAATTGTCACCTGCGTAGTAGTAGGGGACGTAGGCATACTTAGTCCCGGCACAATTCCAGGCCCTTTTACCTGGGATCTGGTGAGGTTACGATTTTCCCCTGTAGCCATAGTGAACACTATTATGCTCTGCCGCTAACTTGATTCAAAACCAAGTGGTCAAAAGTGTACACCTTCTCACCGCTAATAGAAACTAGAAAAGAATTTTTTTTTCGCTTAACAAATTAAGTTCCACTCTCTTTTGTCAGAGTATTTGCGTAGATCCCCGTCACCTCAATGCGACTAAATAGGCTAAGTGTAACCTAATGAACTGGATCTCTCAACACAAATCAAAACATTAAACCTCTTGACCTTGCCAGTGAGAACTTCCAAAAAGTAGGGAATGTATATGTCTACCCGCAAAACCAAATGTTACCTGGCAGAATTCGAAAACAATTCAGTCAACTCCCCGTGACTGATCCTTGCCAGCCAGTAACCTTAGATTCCACGCAATCAAAAACGTTTCCCACCCATTTCAGCTCCAGAAATGTCTAGTCTCCAAGCGAAATGTTTCACTCAACGTGACCAACTGTCTCAACAACGGAAAGAGAATGACCCAGATTAACATAAAATCAACGGCTGACACCTCAATGTGTCACAAGCCAACGTTGACCCGATTTCCTCCTCTCGACAAATGCTAGTACGCAATGAAGCCCAATCTTCTGAAACTCGCTACACTAGTCAAATCTGAATCTGCTAACCCAATGACGTCACGGTAAACAACGGACCTCGCAGCAGACAAATAAACGACGGAGCCTGAAGTAAACAAATAACATCATACGCAGTAAATAAATAACGGATAGCGCAACAATCAAACGACGGAACGCACGCAGAACTGAAACGGTAAACACGCACGACACGTGTACACATCGGCAGCGCAACTTTTTTATTTATTTTTTTTTTTTAACGTGAACCCAGCGTCAAAGTCTACCACTTGCACTGCACTACTAGACTCCGGAAGAAAAAGTCGGCAACACGCACGCACAACACACGGTTTTTCCCATGGAACGGGCCCACAAGTCTGCAAACTTAGCTCTTGGGTAATTACTTATAGAGTTTATCCGTAAAGTTTAATGATCTAGGTTTGAATTTCTTCAATAAAAAAAAAAAAAAAAATCACTTTCGCTCAGCGCTGGGGTTGGCACACCACTCACAACTTATTGTTCACACCAACCTTCCACTCACCTTAATGTTAGGTAATTAGGCTAGGTAAACAATATAAACTGCTTAAGCGAAAGATGAGAATAGAAGATAGCAGAAAAGGAAAGTCGTTATACTATGCAAAATATCACTTAGCGCAAAGAACAACAATTCAACAATTTAGTTATAGAAGAGAAAGCAAGAGGATTGGCCTCTCCCTAGCACACTGATTTTGCCAAAAAAATAAAAATGGAATTCCGCAAGCCTACCATACCTCACCTTGCTAAAACAGTCGCAGGCTTGGGTACTGGCAAAAAGTGACCTACTTCCTAAGTCAGTACAAACACTGACCTTGAAGACTCTGCACAAGCAAAACCTACTAGTCCAAAAATAACCTCCCCCCTTACTTTGCCCAATAATATATCAAAATAAAATATAAAACTACGGTAATATAACTAACGCAACTAACCGATGGTACAAACGAACAAACACCGGCTCGGATCCGGAATTGAACGCTGGTGACGTTGCCAAGTAGCGCAAATCTCCGCTGCGGCAAATCCCGATCCGGTAACCGCTCCCGCTGAAGGGTTCCCTACACTCTAGAACCCCTCCCCAACCAACCTCCCGCTACACTAATACAAACACAAACACACGCACCTCCGGGGGAGCGCGGAAGGCAAGTAAGGGACAAGAGCTGCTCAAATTAGTACTCCCTGTCTGTACTACCTGACCTCAATCCCGGATGAGCCCCCATATATGTGAAGGGTAAAAGACCCTGTCAGCAAAATGAGGCAAGGACAGACAAAGAGCATAGAGACACAACACTGAACCACTCACTAACTCCAGACCACTCCAGGAAGTACAGAACAAATAATATTTTATTAAATTTTAAATATACAAATTTACACAAATATATTAAACACCCCTATCACTCACACATACACTCCATTTATGAAATTGGGGCACCTATCAAAGAAGAGGGAGGAAAGACAGGAAAAAGAATAACTACAAAGAAAAAAAAAAAAAGAAGAAGAGTGTAGATCCTATCAGGAGCTAACTATCGCTAAGGGACAAAATAACCCGATAGAGAGGGACCCCTAAAAAAGACAAAAAAAACCACCACCCCCGGATCTCACTGCCACCCAACCTATCACCATCTAAAGCTACCCCCATCAAACAGAAGAGGACAGGGAGAAACAAACTAATACAACAAACAGGGCATAACACTATACGTTAGATCACACTAGCGCACGCACACAGATCCACAGCCCATACACCACACACACTTGTCGCATAATGAGTTGTTGACGACTGTCCCGCTGATTTGATCTCCGGAGCAAGACTGGCTGCTCTCTTCACTGGCGTCTAGAAGACTCCTTCCTGCGCCGGACTCTCCAGCACTCCTGAGGCTCGGCTCCAGTATCCTCCTCTCTGGGACCATCCTCCAGGTCGCCCAACGTCAGCAACTGTGACCTATCTCCCCAAGAAACGAAAAGCGCCCTGCGGTGGATGTCAGTCCCTCCCTCGCCGCATAATCATGATAATTGTGGATAATGTGTGTGAAATGCAGGGGCATGTGTGGACCGTGTACGTACAATTTAAACAATTAAAGAATTCAAAAAAAGAATGAACTGTTTTCTTTTGGTTTCACCTGTTCCTGAATCATTGCTGTTTTCCTCTTTTCCTTATTTTCCTTTACTACAATTCTCAATTTTGTCTCATTTACATTACCAATTACAATACCATAAACTCTTGGAAGTTCACATTCCATTTTAAATTAATGCCAGATGAAATTCATAAAACTCATTCATTCTTCCATATTATCTACAAAATACTTACATAAAAAAAAAAAAAAAAAAAAAAAACGACAGAGACAAACAAACAAGACGAGGAGCGGGACCTATGGCGGGAGCGCCACATTGGAAATCTCCGCTAGTCGACTGAATGTTAGTCGGCGGCAATTTCTTCCGTTCCGGACCCGACTTGATGTTTAAAAAAAATAATAATAATAATAATTTGCTTCAATCCTTGAAGTATTGCTTCTGGAATATCCCGACTCCAACATTTATCCAAATATGACCGACTCCAATACAGAACTAGATACATATGTCAAGCCTACAAGTAGCTCCCCAAACAGAGCCATTACTAAACATCCACCTTAAAAATGACCTCAATGCCACTTAGATATGTACTGACCGAATAAATGCCAATCCCATCTTGGCGTACAAACTCTCAAACCCAACGAAAATACAACACACCACATTTATACATATATACTTACCAGAACGGCGGGTGAAGACAGAAGGGAGCTACTGGAAAGCTTCACTCAGCGAAGAGCCCAAAGCCCCACCAGTACATGCGCCACCTCCAGCGAAGGAAGTAAGAGTCTGGAACGACTCTGAAGAATGTTGTTGGTAGCCCAAGGATTGAGATCCTTCCCAAGTCAGCGGACTGCCTTCTGCCCAGCGAAGGGTTCCGGCCCGGTTCCACTACTCTCCACGACGAAGTGGAAAAATAAATATGGCTACCAACGGAGGACGTGGCCTCTTACCGGAAAAGCAAAAGCAAAAAAAAGAATGAGAGCGCCGAACACTGGCATAGCACAGAAGGTTCCCCCTCCACCTTGCATAAACACATACTCACATTCAACCCACGCTAAGCATTAACAACATACTTTACGCATAGAACACGTGCAAGACATTTCCCTGCACCGTATTAAAATGACTGCACACACACACACACACACACTCCCCCTTCATCCAGGTCTCCGTCTTCCCTCTCACACTACACCTATGTGAGGGTTTACAGAGGGGATGCATGATCCACACGGGCGGTGCACAAACTGAATGTGACAGAGGAGCTACCCCCCTCTCCTCTGCACTCCACATACTAGGTGTAAGCCGCTGTCAACCTCTGTGACGAACAGCAGCCCATTAAAACTCAATGTATAAATTCAAACACTGGTCCGCCCGTGACAAGGACGTGAAAGCCTTTCGAGGAGCTGACGCTAGCAGTGATCACCATCTTGTGTTATGCAGACTCCAGCTGAAGCTCAAGAGAACACCAAAAAAGAAAAGTGAACAAGTCTTTGACTCGAGGAAAACTGACCAGTGAGGCGATGAAAAGCCAGTTTACCATTGAACTTTCCAATAGATTCCAAGTCCTGGACAGCACACCAGCAGATGACATCAACGCCCGTGCGACAATGTACAGAAAGCTTTATAGACACAAGCAAGGCTGTGCTGGGCTACAGAAGAAGAGAGAGGAAGGAATAGATATCAGACGCCACATGGCAACTCATAGAGGAGAGAAAGATCGCAAAACTCGGCACGCTCACTGGAACAGAAGATGAGAGACAAACATCTGCCGAAACGTACAAAGAGAAAAACAAAGAAGTGAAGAAGAGCACAAGGAGAGACAAGCGACAGTTTGCAGACAACTTGGCAGCAGAGGCCCAAGCTGAAGCAGAGAAGAAAGGAGACTCCAGGACCGTCTATAAGATTACCAAGACCTTTACAGGCGGATTCACCAGCAAAACACAGTAGTGAAGGACAAGACCGGGAAAGTTTTGACAAAAGACGAAGACCAACTCAACAGATGGGCAGAACATTTTAGAGAGATATTAAATAGGCCGGACCCAGATGAGGAAGCCACCATCGAAGACAAGGGTTTCAACTTAGAGATGAGACGTGGACGCATCACCCAACAGGAAATTGTGGAGGCTATCAGGCAGACAAAGGGCAACAGGGCACCAGGTGAAGACAGAATCACAGCAGACATGCTGAAGGCAGTCCCCAAAATGAATGCAAAGACTTTAGTGAAAACTCTTCACAAGGTATGGGAAGAGAAGAAAGTTCTGGACACATGGAATAAAGGCATCATAGTGAAGCTCCCCAAGAAGAAGGGCGACCTCTCTGAATGCGGCAACTGGCGGGGAATCAACTTGCTCTCCATCCCAGGGAAGATCTTCTGCCGTATCCTTCTACAGCGCATGAGGCAAGCCATTGAGAGAACCCTATGAGAAGAACAGGCAGGGTTCAGAAGTGGGAGATGTTGCACAGACCCAGATCTTTGTTTTACGAACAATTGTGGAACAGTCCATCGAATGGAATCATCACTGTACATCAACTATATTGATTTCCAAAAGGCTTTCGACAGCATCCATCATCCTTCGCTGTGGAAGATTTGGAAGCCTACGGGTTTCCTCTTAAAGTCATCAACATCTTACAGGACATGTACGCAGACAACCAGTGCTGTGTGCGACATGATGGACAGCAAAGCGAGTGGTTCCACGTGTGGACCGGGGTCAGGCAAGGCTGCGTGATCTCGACGACAATTTTCCTTGTCGTCATTGACTGGGTGATGATGAGGAAGGCCACCAGCGATAGGGCGAGAGAGCTTGTATGGGGACTGACATCCAGGCTTGAAGACTGCGACTTCGCAGACGATATTGCACTGCTGTCGCACGCACAGAAAGACATCCAGGAAAAAACATCAAGAGTGGACCTAATAGCCAGCAGTGTGGGACTCAAGATTCACCCCAACAAGACCAAGATCATGAAGGTGAAGACGAAGAGCGCAGAGAAGACCAGTGTGCGAGGCTCAGCTCTAGAGGAGGTGGAACACTTCAAGTACCTCGGCAGCTACATCTCGGTGACAGCAACATTGAGAAGGAGATCTCAACCAGGATAGGACTCGCAGCTCGGGCATTCAACAGGTTGAAAAACATCTGGAAGTCAACTGTCCTGCAAACCAAAACCAAGTTGAAGATCTACAGGTCCAACGTACGTTCAGTACTCCTATATGCCTCAGAGACATGGAGAACCAACAAGAAGATTGAGAGTAGGCTCAGAGGCTTCGAAGGAAGGTGTCTTTTGCTGAATCCTGAAACTTCACTGGCAGCAGCGTGTCACCAACAGGGAAGTGTCAAGGCGCACCAGCATAAACAACATTGTGGCCGAGGTGAAGCAGGGGTGGTGGAGGTGGCTGGGACACATCCTTCGGATGGGGCAAGACCAGGCTCCCTCATACTGCGCTGAGATGGGCACCACCGGGGAAGAGGAAGCGAGGCAGACCACTTGGCACCTGGAGGAGGACAGTTGAGTTGAGAGGAGATGAGAGAGGCAGGCAAGACCTGGAATGAACTGAGCTGGCTTGCCCAGGACAGAGAGGGCTGGAGGGAGCTTGTTGGCGCCTTATGTCTCAGGTTGCTGGATGAAGAGGATTAAGTAAACCCATGTTTTATTTTAATGAGGGATCCTCACAATTATTGGGGATGCCCGCTACACTAGTCAAGCCACATGAATATTCTTCCTTTTAGTTGTGGCATGGAGGAAATGATTCATATCACTAGACTACATGTGATGGAGCGTCACATGCCTTGATGTGAGGCTACGTCACATGACACCCCCATCCTGGGGTGAAAAACAATTTTCCCCAGAAAATTTTGTTAAGGATATACAAACTTCACTTAAAACACACCTTCAGCCATGAATCACAAAATGTGTATCCATCACATATGATTCACCAGATTACAGATCAACGTATAGAATCAACCATAATGATCCACCATAAATACCATGTTTCAAAAGTTCAGTCTT
>JADBJO010015175.1:16999-29499 GCA_016801955.1 Conus betulinus
CAATGGCCTGTGGTCGGTCCGTAACTGAAACATTCTTCCAGTCAAGAACCTGGCGAACTTCTCACATGCCCATGCAATAGCCGAGCACTCTGTCTTTGAGAACTTTTTACGGGTGTATTGTACGGGATGTAACAAAGCATTTTTTTCCTGCTAAAGCACCGTTCCCATTCCCTTGAAATTGGCATCAGTTCTCAAAATAAAGTCTTCTGAGAAGGAGGGTAACAAAAGAACAGGAAATGAGTTGAGGGCGTTTTGAACACACTCTCTAAAACCTTCTGGCACTCATCAGACCACTCAACTTTTGTTCTTCGTCCCTTTCGTCAATTCAGTCAAAGGGGCTGTCAGGGACGCAAAGTGGAGTACATATCGTCTAAAGAAAGACAATAATCCGATGAGTGACCCGATCTGTTTCTTTGTAGTGGGTTTGTGTAAGGATAAAATCTTTACCACTTTCCTTCTCTCCTGGCGTCATTTTCCCCACTGAAATAGTGTGACCCAAAAACTCGAGAGTTTGAAAACCGGCACGAATTTTGGATGGTCTCGCAGTGAGACCAAAACTTCGGAGTTTGGGAAAAAAAAACAGCTCGTAAGTTAGAAAGGAGGTCACTCCATGGCTTTGCAGCCAACAAAATATCGTCAAAAAAGCTGACTGCACCACATTCATGGAGTTTCAGGGCTCGCATCATTCTGGCAAAAGAAGCAGGAGCATTTTGCGAACTGAATGGCATTTTCGTCCATTGGAAAAGTCCAAAAGGTGTTTGAAATGCTGTCTTTTCCTTGTCAGCTTCAGCCATTGGGATCTGCCAGTATTCTTTAGTTAAGTCTACTTTCACAAAATAATTTCCTTCTGAGAGCTGACACAGAAGTTCTTCAATGTGTAGGATGGGCTCCGCATCGAGCACAATGATCTTGTTTATTTTCCTGTAATCGATGCAAAACCGCACCGAGCCATCAGGTTTGTCCCACCAATATACAACTGGTGAGCTGTACGGAGATGTAGAAGGTTCTATGACCTTTGAAATCCAGCATTACTGTAATTTTCTCTCTCGACAACCTCTTTTTTGCAAACGGGAGGGGGTATGGTCTGGTTCGCACTGGTATTTTCAGTACTTAACTGAATACTATGGGGTTCAATTCCGTTTTGCCCTGGTGACGATTTGGCTCTGGCTTTTTCGACCACCTTCTTGATTTCCGCCAATGTTGGAGGCTGGTCATTGAACTGTTCCTCAGAGGTGGTTGGCCACACCAGACCTTCAATGTCGAGTGGTGCTTTACTCTGTGAGTCAGAGTATGTTTTCCTCAGATGCTGCTCAAGAACTCCTTTGTCCACACTTAGGGTCCCAGATTTTGGCTGCTCAAACAGGGTTCTGGCAAACTGGAAGGGGTCTCTGAAGAAACGCTCTTGTGTCTTCTTCTTTTTGCTCTTCCTCTTCCTCGCAGATTCCGTTTTGCTGAGGGCGCTGTATTTTGTTTTCAGGTTTCCCAGAGTTTTTCCAAGCCCCTTGTTTTTCAGCTGATAGTGTGGTCTTCATTTGCTTCTTCAGGTTTTTCTTTTGGACCCTGATCTTGTCCATCTCTTCTTGGCATCTGGATTTCTTTGGAGGTGTTTTCTCTTTACTACCTCCATAGGTGTCTCTACATGTGGCATACACAATGTCCCCATATGTGGCTAGTTTGTGTTCCAGGGTGCTTTTCCCTATCAGTGTATCGAGTCTTTGGACGATTTTTTTGCATCCAGTTTCTCCCAATCTTCAGTCTCGTTTGCTCGTGGCAGGTTGAGTTTCAGGGCGCCTGGCATCGAGGGCCTGTGCAAATTCCTCATCCAAACCAACAGCATGGATGTCCTTGGCACTGTGTTTTTAAATCCTGGCCTTGGTCTTCCGACGTCTTATCTGCTGATGCAGTGCGCTGCTGCTCATTCAGATGAGTCTTCACACACATCCCATCTTTGTTCTGGGGATCTTCATGGCCACGGGTGGTAGCGAAACGCTTTCCACAGACACTTGGATATTCCATTTGTTCCATGTTCATAGTCCATTTGGGATTTGCAGTCATGATTGGTTGAGCACCGATGGATTCATCATTCTCTCCCCCTTTCGGTGAATCCTGGGAGCATCTTTTCCTTTTGTTTTTAGTAGCCACATGTCGAAGGCAAAGTGGGGAGCCAGCCCACAGAGATTTGGTTCTGGTCTTTCCCAGTGTCCTCCAGTCCTTTCCAGACGTCCTCCGGCCTATTCCCAGAAGTTAATGATTTACCCATGCATCAGTCGAAAGAAACTCGTGGAGAGCGTGGCAGCAGAGAGTCCTCAGAAGAGAAGCCCCCTTCAAACAAGTGTTTCAGCCCTTTTCTCCTGACATTCTGTGGGGGTTGGGCCACACCCGGTTCATGACTCTGGATGTCCCTCTGCTGTCCCGTTTTTTCCCATCTTGGGACGAGCCATGGCTGGGATTCGACCCCATGACCCTCTGGACATGCTCATTTTCCACTTAATGACTTGCGCACTAACCACTGAGCCACTGGGACACCTGATATTTGTAGGAAAGTTAAGCCTTATGAAGTTCACTTTTGTTCCTCCTTGACCAGATCCAGCTTGAACACCTCTCTGTTGCTTCTGCCGTTGCTTTCAGGGCTCTGTTTTTTTTCCCTCCCTGCAACTGAGATCTGTTTCATGAGGCTGTATGAAGACAACCCTACAACCCCCCTAGCTCCAATTTCTACAGTGAAAACTTTGACCTGATAGCCTTCTCTCCTCCGGCTGTTTGCAGAGATCAGCATACTTTTCAGTCCTGTAGATTTGAGCTGCCTCCATTCTGTTCTCATATGGCACGGTGAGCTCGATCATGATCAGCTGCTTGGTTGACTGAAAGTGGACTACCATATCTGGTCTCATGCCACACTCCTGCTGATGATCTCTGGGTGACCCTTCCATTCTGGGAGGTCTGCAGTGCACTCCCAGTCACCTGCCCCATCCTGCAGACTCTGCCTGCATGTTTCGAGTGGCACTGTTGTTCTTGGCTATGATTCGCTGCCCTCTGCCGTGAAGAATGTTGCGGGTGCTTTTGGAGTCCTGATTTTCCCTTTTGTGGTGTTGGTACTAGCCCAGACTACTTGTACAATCTCTTTGAGCACTTTGGTTGTGCCTCCATGTGTACCTTCCTTGAGCCAGGGCTACTTTACATGAGCTTAGGACATGCTCCACTGTTTTTTTTTTCATGCATGGCAGAGGGGGCATGAAGGATCGCCTGTTTTTCCCCCCCACTTCACCAGGTTTGCATTTGAGGGCAGAAGGTCATATGCAGATCTGAGAATGAAGCTGATCCTGAGAGGGGCCATGTGCCAAATGTCATTCCAAGTGAGACTTCTTTGGAGTGCATTCTCCAACGTTGTCCATTGCCCTTGCTGGCTCTGCTGGACTTTTTTTGGAGTCTTTTTTGGTCTTCTTCTTTTCTCATCTCCTGAATCATCATGTCTCTTTTGGCTTTTCCTTTGGCCTTTGACCACCATTCAGTTTCGGGTCCCCCCAGTCCTTGTCTGTTGGTCTGTGTGTCCTGTTATTTCTCTGATCTCGAGACTTTCTTTTGCAGAATCCATCGCCTCTTGAACTTTCCATTTCTGCCTGTCTTCAGCTGGGGCTTGATTGCTTCTACCACCTTGTCTCCTGAGTCCTCCAGCATGCTTTGAAGTCTGATCTTCCCTGCTTTGTATTCCTCCAGGATGGATTTCAGTGGTAGTTTCAGCTTTGCTTGGCGACCAGTACAGCGCTATGTGTCAGTCAGACAGGGTGGGGACACCAAGCCATTTTCCTTGTGAACTTGTTGATTTTGGATTCCATTGCCTCCACTATGCTGGTGCAGATGTCGTATATCATCAGAGGCCATAGGAGCTTTGGTATCAGCATGAACTGCAGGCACCAGACCTTGTATTTGCCAGGGAGCCCACACTGGTCAATGGTCTCCAAGCCTTCTTCGACATCTGTTTGGTTTCTTTTACTCTTTGTGTGTCTTTCAGTAGATCATCATACCATCTTCCAAGGCTCTTGACTGGCTCTTCTGTAACTGTTGGAATGGCCTGGTTGGCAACACCGAAGACCACAGATTCAGCCACTTTTCCTTTCCTCAGTGAGAGACTCTGTGATTTCTTTGGCTTGAACTTCATTCTGGATGAGGCAACTATGTCATCCAGCCTCTCCAGCACATGACGTGTCTTCTCTTCTCTGGATGAAATCACTGTAGTGTCATCCATGAAGGCCTTGAGAGGGGGCATCTGTATCCATCGCCAAGGTCTGTTTGTCTTGCGTTGCTTGTTGCTGCTTTCAAGATGACTTTCATTGCCAACACGAACAGTATTGGGGAAATTGCACAGCCCATTGCAATGCCCACTTCCAAGTTGATCAACATACTTCTTCAACATGTTCACGTAGAATACCTTCTCAGTGTATGCCATTTTGATCTTATAATCAACTGCAGAAAGTTTTTCGACCACCTGAAAAGGACCCTTCCACATAACACAAAGTTTGTTGTGTTCATCAGTGAGTAGTACAGGGACTTTATCCCCTATACTGAAGGAACGTGCCTTTGTTTTTCTGTCTGCAAAGACCTTGTATACATCTATGTTTCTATCAGCTGATATTGAGCAAGCTCACATGCATCCTTTAAACGATTATGCAGTTCATAAACGTATTGGTAGACAGTTTGACTGTCAGATATGTCCGTCTTATTTGTCCATTGTGTGATCAGTAGATCCAAGGACCCCTTGGTGAATGTCCAAAAGAATTTCGAATGGTGAGAATCCCAGTGTTTCATTCGGCATTTCCCTGTACGTGAAAAGCAAAGCTGGTATGAAACGATCCCATTCATGGGGTTCCTGCCTTGCAACTTTTCTCAGCATAGACTTTAACGTTCCATTGAATCGTTCAACCATGCCATTCGACTGGGGTTGATATGGCGTGGTTGAAATGGAGGAGATTGACAACAGTCTGTGAATTTCTCTCATGAGGTGGGAAATGAATTACGTTCCACAATCTGGAGAATTTTGTCTGGAAGACCCACTCTGGAAAAAATCGCAAGTAAGGCTTCAGCGACAGACACTGTATCAACTTTCTTCAGTGTAATCGCTTCTGGATACCTTGTCACAGTATCCACCAAAGTTAGGATACCGCGATATCCGGAAGAAGACGATGGGAAAGGCCCAACAAGATCAATAGCCATCTTCCGAAACGGGACGGAAATGAGAGGCATTTTATGCAAGGGTTCACATGAGACGCGACCTTTCTGAGATGTCTTTTGGCAGATGTCACATGAGCTGCAATATTCTGTAACTTCCTTTGTGACACCTGGCCAATAAAAAGAATCAAAAACCGTCTTTAATGTCCTTTTGATTACGCAGTGACAGCGAACAATGCATCATGAGCCGTGTGTAGTACTATCTCTCTAAGTGGCTTTGGAATGACAACTTGTTTGTTGTCCTGTCCAGGTACACACCTGTAGAGAATTTCAGAGTCTGGTATGTACGTTGGTTTGTATGTCAGTGACAGTCTGTTTAGCAGCAGCAGAAGGACAAAATAGGGATGATCACGGCTGCTCCCACTCTTGAACTATTCGTTCAAAGTAGCAAAAAGCGGTGGGGCTCACCGGGGGGGGGGGGGGGGGGGGGGAAGGGGGGGGGGGGGGGGGGGGGGGGGGGGGGGGGGGAATTAGGGACAATCAACAACAACAACAACAACAACAACAACAGCAACAAAAACACTAGCAAAACTCAGAGTCAGAAAGAAGAGAGAAGTCCTCACACTCACACGGAAAACAAATTCACTCACACAAATACAAAAGAAAACAAATGCAAACATTACACGCAATAAATAATTAACTAGTTTTTTTTTTCCTTCCCTCAAACCCTTGAAGGTACAAATCAAAATCCTTTTTTTTTTTTTCCAAATGAAAATAGATCTCTCTCCTTTTCCCAGGCACAAATAGAAATCTTTCTTTGTCTTTTTTTTTCCAGGGGGTAGCTACGTCGGGGTCACCACTGTCACACTGTCACTCCTGCACACACGCATTCATGACAGCATTTACTCCATATGCACACGCAATCCCTCCAATCAACCAAAAGGCGCACCTACGAATGTTTTTTTTTTTTTCCCCCTCTTTTGTCAAGAACCTGGCGAACTTCTCACATGCCCATACAATAGCCAAGCACTCTGTCTTTGAGAACTTTTTACTGGCGTATTGTACGGGATGTAACAAAGCATTTTTACCCTGCAAAATTACCGCTCCCATTCCTTTAGAACTGATTCCTTTGGAACTGGTATCAGTTCTCAAAATACAGTCTTCTGAGAGGGAGGGTAACAAAAGAACAGGAAATGAGTTGAGAGTGTTCTAAACACACTCTAAAGCCTTCTGGCACTCATCAGACCACACAATACTTTTGTTCTTCGTCCCTGTCGTCAATTCAGTTGAAGGGTGAAGGGCTGAAACACGAATAAAGTTCGTGTAAATAACCTGCTTCCAAATTCAACATATGAATTCTTTCTTTCTCTTGTCTTTAGGTTTTCCCCTGTACCCTTCCACAACTATCTATGGCTCACCTGGTAATGACTGGTCAGTGGTGAGGACCCCTTGACTGACGTCCTGACTGGTTCGAGTCTTTAGGCCATCTCCTGAGCTAAAACTAATTCTTTCCTCCCTCCTCCTAGTGAGTGCATATTCAGTGTTCAAAACACATGACCAGCACCTTACCAGCCCTTATTAAACTATCTCTCAGTGGTCACTTTCACCCAGTGACCACCCTTGTTTATTTTAATGAGTGATCTTCACAATTATTGGGGATGCCCGCTACACTAGTCAAGCCACATGAATATTCTTCCTTTTTAGTTGTGGCATGGGAGAAATGATTCATATCACTAGACTACATGTGATGGAGCGTCACATGCCTTGATGTGAGGCTATGTCACACATGACAAACACTACACACACATCCAGACATACACAAAAAAACAAACAAGCAAACAGACAAACACAGACAGACAGATACACACACACATACACCTATACACAGACACACAGACAGACAGACAGACAGACACACACACACACACACACGCACGCACGCACGCACGCACACGCACACACACACACACACACACACACACACACACACACACACTGGAACAGAGAGAGAGAGAGAGAGAGAGAGAGAGAGAGAGAGAGAGAGAGAGAGAGAGAGAGAGAGAAGGTGTTGGAGATGGAGAGAGAGAGAGAGGGGGGGGGAGGGAGAGAGAGAGTGTGCGAGAGAGAGAGAGAGAGGGAGAGAGAGAGAGGGGGAGGGAGAGAGAGAGAGAGGGAGAGAGAGAGAGAGAGAGAGAGAGAGAGAGAGAGAGAGAGAGAGAGAGAGAGATTAAGAGAGACAGACAGTCAGACAGAGAGGAGGTCTGATCAAGGGAGGGGTTGGAGGTGAGAGGCGGGTGTCACAGAGAGAGAGAGAGAGAGAGAGACAGACAGACAGACAGACAGACAGACAGAGAGACAGAGAGAGAGAGAGAGAGAGAGAGAGAGAGAGAGAGAGACAGACAGACAGACAGACAGACAGACAGAGAGACAGAGAAAGAGAGAGGTCTGCTCAAGGGTGGGGTTGGAGGTGACAGGTGGGTGTAAAAACACGTTACCTTTTATCTGTGTGTGTTTCACCGTGAGTACAGGAGAGTCGCGCGGAGATGCACACGCCTTTCAAAAACATTTTGTGTATTATTCTATATTTTTCGTAATCGTTTTCAATATCTTCTGATATGTATACCTCTGCAGTGTACAGACTCACTTCCCTCAATCGACTGTTTTGTATTATTCTATTTTTTCTTCGAGTTCAATGTGTGTAATATCATAAGTCACATAGTGTGTGTGTGTGTGTGTGTGTGTGTGTGTGTGTGTGTGTGTGTGTGTGTGTGTGTGTGTGTGTGTGTGTGTGTGCAGGCGCACGCGCGAGCTTGTGTGTGCATGTGTTGTGGTCGTGGTCGTCGTTGTTGTTGTTGCTATGATGATTATGACAATGATGATGATGATGATGATGTGAGGAGAGGAGGAGGAGGAGGAGGAGGAGGAGGAGGAAAGGATGATGATGTACAAGCATCGTATGTTTGGACGTGAAGATGCATTTTTCGAAGAAATGAAATGTGTGCAATATGTTTTTATACAGCACAAAAATATTTCCTTCGATGAATTGTGCGTACTGCTATTTTATGAGCAGTGCAGTTTTTTTTCTCAGTCAAGTTTGGTAGTAAAAATCATGTTTTTCAAAAATGCCTACACTTACAATTCTATATAATGATCAAGCTTTAAATGGGATATGAATTGTTGAAAATGACAGAATTAGTAGAAAGGAAGTGAGGTTTACTATCTATATCAAACGTGACTTAACAATTAACAGAAGGTTAGTATAACAACAATTGAATCCAACAATAAATAACTATTATAAAGTGAAGACCAAAAGGACTAAGGTGTAAAACTTGTGAAAAAAATTTAAGAAGTTGGAAGTCATTTAAAACTTCCTGAACAGTTAATGGCATTTGACGAGTCAGTAATCCCCTGTAGTTTTTTTCGTCATTAATTCTTTGATACCAGGACAGTGTAAAATCAGGTGGTTAATGGAATTTGATTTCCATATGCACATTTAATATCTTTAGAAAATTTTGTTTTAAAGCATTTTAAACGAATTTTGAACATCAGAGAAATAATGTCTTGAAATTATATCAGATATATGATTTTAAACTAATTTGGAATTTATTGTGCTGATGCTTTTTATACAATTGTGCTTCAGCATGTTATCAAACTTATCTTTCGCTAGTTTTTCAATGTGATATAATACTCGTGCAGATATAATTGATGTTATTTAGAATTGCCCCTTCAGTATTACGTCCTGCATTTTTAGCTGCTCTATCAACCAGTTCATTGGCATATGTTCCGCAATGGGAAGGAACCCAGTAAAAAAAAAGTTACACTAATGTCTTTATATGCCAATTGGTGAATTACATGTCTGATTTCTAGGATCATTTCAAGAGTTTTTTTTTTTTTTTTTTTTTGCATTTTGATCTTTGATAGCTTGTAATGCCGATTTAGAATCTACACAGAGTAATATTTTACAACTATTAATAGGTAACTCCTCAATTTGGTGTAAAGCCATTAAAATAGCTAACACCTCTGCAGTAAAACTGAATAATGATTACCTATATGGTATCGTTTGACTGTTTTCATAGTAGGAATTACAAATGCCGAACTTGCATTGTCATTATCAGGTACAGATCCATCTGTGAATACTTTAATGTAACCACTATAGTAATTTTCCATGTGAACATTAACTAAATTTTTTTCAGAACGTTTGGAGATTGACTTTTGCTCAATTCTGTATGATCAATAGCAAAAGTAGGTTTAATTTGTTCCCAAGATGGTACAGGTAAAAAAGATGGCTTAATTGCTATTCTTTTACTTTTTCATTCTGTAGAATTAATTATGTCAGAGACAAACGAATTAATTGGTTGCAAACAGTTGTCTTAGCCCTGTTAACAAAAGTCATGCTTAGAATTTAACTTTTTTTCCTTCATTACAGAATGAGTTATGCGCAAGGGTTTTAATACAAACTTAGCTGCAGAGATTTTCCTATGTTCATCAAGAGGAAGAAACTTCTGCTTCTGTATATGATCCAAGATTGTAAGCATGAGTCCGCACTCCTTGTGCCAGTTTAAAGGCTTTACAATCTATACTTTGTAGTTGGTTTAATAAATGTTTTGGTGCACTAAAGAAAGATTCCTGGCTATTAGTTAGTGAACGAACTAAGGAATTAACAAGACATAAATAAAAGTGCTTTTGTGTCTTGACCCCATTGCTGTTTACAAATGATTTTGAGAAAATGTAAAGCTTTTCTGGCTTTATTTAATATGTAGTCTATATATATGTTGATTCCAAGTAAGTTTGGACGATAAATGTACACCTAGAAACCTTATGCTTCGCGAATAATTAATGACACTGCCACCAACAGTGAAATCAGGTAGTTTTTCTGGGTTATGCCCTGAATTAAAAAGTACCATATGTGTTTTTTCTAATGATAAAGTCCATTTTCCTTCATGATATACCAATTTTATTTAGTTCGCGTTGGTACACTTTTTTGGTATAGTTAAGTGCTCTAATTGGAGTTTTACGCTTTATTGTCACCTCCATTCACATGCATATATCATCTGCATACTGGGCGAAAACTGTGTCTTTTGATAGATTTTTGGAAAATCCGCTATAAGTATATTGAATAAAATAGGTGAAATAACCGCGCCTTGTGGAAGACCCATCTGAAGTTCTCTGGAGTTAGAATATGTGCTTCCAACTCTTACATGTATGAAACGTTGTGATAAAAAATGTATATAGTTATACATGTTACTATTTATATTGTAGTTTGAAGTTTTTGGAGTAATCGGTAATGTCATACTTGATCATAAGCTTTTTTCACACATAAAAAAGGTTGCTAGAATATTTTTCCGTCTGCCAAACTGCTGTTTAATTTGTGTCGTAAGTTTTCCTAAATGTTCAGTAGTGGAGCGACCTTTTCGAAAAGCGGCGGTTGATTTTTTAAAATAATGTTTTGTTTTTCACAGAAATGAACTAGTCTACTTGAGACTATTTTTTCCATTAACATGAGATGTTAAGGAGATGGGTCGATAGCTATTATTTTTATCAGTCCGAGGTTTTCCTTGCTTGTGTATAGGGATAAATTAAGTGTTTCCAGATAAGAGGCATTTCACCGTTAGACCAGCATTTTTGTATCAAAGAATGTAAAAATGGAACTGTGTACATTTAGTGGTAAATGCTTTAAACAATTCATAAGATATCCCATCTAGTCCAACAGACGTCTTATTTTCACTCATATCTGAAATACCTACAATTACTTCATCGTGTGTTATATTTGAATTTACATAGCTTTTTAATTGAGGTTTATTAAAACTATGATCTGATGTGATATTACTTTCCTCCACATTTTTTTCTATATTGTCTACTTTCAGTTGATAAGCCAGTAAATTCTACTGCAATTTGCATACAAATCAGCAAATGCTTCTGCTTTTTCTTGATTAGAGGGTATATCTGAACTCTCCAGTTTGACTGGGCATTGAGGTAAGTTTATCACATTCTTCACGGTTTTCATTTTTTCCATACCAATTGCATATCTTTATAATAATATACTACTTCATTAGTACAAAATGATGACCAATTCTGTCTTTTTGCTTGTGCGTTAACTCTATTGCTTTGTGTTTTGACTTTTTGGATTCTTGGTGATTAGGAATCGAATTAGCTTTAAGTAATTTTCAGATTTTATCCATTTTTCAGCTTTGGCCTTTTCACAATCTTCGTTCCACCAAATATTGCCAGAATGTTTATGTGATTTCTCTGTTTTAGACATAGGAATTGATTGATCAGCAGCACTTAGGACTGCATTAGTAAATAAAGGGGTTGCGTCCTGGCTCCTGGCTCCCACCCTGTTTGGAATCTTCTTTGCTGTGATTCTGAAACGCGCATTTAGTCCTGCAGCTGAAGGTATCTACCTCCGAACCAGGACAGACGGAAAGCTCTTCAACCTCTCCAGATTAAGAGCCAAGACTAAAGTCAAGCTGAGGTGCCTGCGTGACTTCCTCTTTGCAGATGACGCAGCAGTAGCCGCCCACTCAGCTGAGGACCTACAGCAGCTCATGACTTGCTTCAGCAATGCCAGCCAAGACTTCGGTCTTACTATAAGCTTGAGAAAACACAGGTCATGGGACAGGATGTTGACTCTCCCCCAGTCATCAGCATCAATGACCATGAACTGGATGTCGTCCATGACTTTGTTTATCTGGGCTCAAATATCTCAGACACCCTCTCACTTCATGCAGAGCTCAACAAGCGCATCAGCAAGGCAGCTACCACCATGACCAGACTGACAAAGAAAGCATGGAACAACAGCAAGCTGACCGAGCACACAAACATCCAGATCTACAGAGCCTGCATCGTGAGCACCCTCCTGTATGGCAGCGAGTCTTGGACTTTGCATGCCCAACAAGAGTGAAAGCTCAATACTTTCCATATGCGTAGCCTCTGACGCATTCTGAACATCACCTGGCAGGACAAGATTCCAATCAACACTGTCCTGGAAAGAGCCGAATGCACCAGCATGTACACGCTGCTGAAACAGAGACGTATGCGCTGGCTCGGCCATGTCGTGCGCATGGATGACGGACAGATCCCTAAAGACCTCCTCTATGGAGAACTTGTGCAGGGAAAACGTCCCACAGGCAGACCACAGCTGCGATTCAAAGACGTGTGCAAGAGGGACTTGAAAGCCTTGAACATTGACCAGAACAACTGGGAAGCAACAGCCCTCGAACGGTCAGCCTGGAGACAGACTGTGCAGAAAGGTCTCTCCAAGTTCGAAGAGACACTCGCTCAGCAGCACGGGGAAAAGAGAATGAGAAGAAAGGCTGCAGCCCAGGCAGACAGACCAG
>JADBJO010015175.1:34499-44768 GCA_016801955.1 Conus betulinus
CAGCTTGATGGGGTTTATGAGTGTGAACGGTCATAACTAGGGCTAGAATTTCGGGCTTTTTTTGTAAATAAAAGGAAAAAAATGAATACCAGGTATCTATTAGACTTTTTTTTTTATTGCAAAAGATACATATTTGTCCTGCAAAATGAGTTAAGAATCCATAAACACATGTATTTTACTGACGAAATACGATCAAATCACAAGAAATGGTATGAGGGTCGATTTCGCGCATTGCCTTTAGAAACGTAACGCAAGAACCAGCAAGTTGGTTCCTACAGAATATCATGGGAAAAGATTGTATCCAAGAGGGAAATAATGGGTGAATGGACATAAGGGTGTGATCTTCCCAGACAAAGAGTATAACTCCATCGCTATGTACTGAATTCCTACAATGTTGCCAGCGTTATATTCAAGATTGTGTAGCATGCGTAGGTCTTATGTTTAATGTGGGGTGTGAATGTGTTCTTTGTAACTTGAGAAATCGGATGGTTACGGAATATTACTGCACATTTATCCTGTTGTGTATGACCATCAGTATTCCCTCTCTTGTAACCCGCAGTTTAACCCAGTGAATACCACCATGGTGCTGACTGACTGCCCAACTCACTGCTTAAGATTTTAACTGTAGCTGGTCTTACAATCAGAACCAAGGGGACAGAATCCAGGGGAAAAGCATAACTCTGGACTGTAAGCTGTGTGTGGACGGGAGAAGTTAGAAAAAGGAAAGGGATATTAGGGCATTACATACATGCATGCATACATCCCTCTCTCTCTCTCTCTCTCTCTCTCTCTCTCTCTCTCTCTCTCTCTCTCTCTCTCTCTCTCAATATATATATATATAGATATATTTGTTAAAAATAGAATGGTAAAAGGAAGTTTTAAAATCGACAGGTCCGTTTCGAGCGCTGGCTCTCCTCAGGATCCTGAGGAGAGATCCTGAGGAGAGCCAGCGCTCGAAACAGACCTGTCGATTTTAAAACTTCCTTTTACCATTCTATTTTTAACAGATGTTGCTCCCAAGGGATCGAGCATTTTAAGAATTTTATTAGGCATTTTAGTGGTATTTTTGATATATATATATATATATATATATATATATATATATATACATACATATAATATATGTATGTATGTATGTATGTATGTATGTATATTTATTTACACGATAAACTAACAAATTCCAAGGATAAGTACCGAGCACCATTCCAGCAACTTACAGAGCAGCCTGGTGCTGCAATGACTGCAAGAAATATTCAATTATAAATAAAGCTTGCTCTTATGTCTTCTTAGATAATAATAGTAATCACAATAATGACACAACATCTACAAGAACTGTACTACTACAGCTCTTACTACCACTACTACTACTACTACTATTTCAATATAACAGTAACTGTGCCATCCAAAGCAATTATTTGCACTCCTTAATGTACTTGGGAATGAAATAAAACAAATTGTGAGTCGCATCACGTGTGAATATGTACTGATGTATGTAAGTTCTTTTTTTGTTTTGTTTGTTTTTATTTTTGTTTTTCAATTGTCCTCAAACGCCGGATCACACAGCATCAGCAATATCTCAATGATCTTAAAAGTTAACACTAATGGTCCTGTAACTTAGGATAGTAACGCCCGTATAACACGCTATAAATCTACTGAGAGAAAAATACTTCCAAGGGAACCCATCCAATGGTATTTTCAATGGGAGGTCCCTGTTTATAGCCAGAGGGGGATAACTTCCCTTTGAAAGTCAGCACCTTTCAGCACAAATTCAAAGTCGAATTCAGTTTAACAGTTACTATCCTGTGTGTTTATTTAGCACTAATATAGAATTGAAGATCTTTTGTCAACAAAATTTATTTCGATCCTTAAAACGGAAAAAAACATCCTCAAGGGAGTGGTTTTGGTGCCTTACAGAGGTGCAGGTTTTGTACTTTCAAGATTGTAAGGTAAGTACAACCATTATATCACCTTGCATGTAGAAATTTACATTTTACAGTGAGCAGCAGAATGCGTTGGTTTTTAGCATCATAATATGTCATAAACTCACCGTTGACAAGCGTTAACATTCGCTTTTGCGTCAGTTTCAGTTTTAGTTTCATCAAGGAGGTATCACTGATTGCAAACTAGTCTATAAACGCTACACCAAATCCGCTAAGTTTCGAGACCACACTGCGCTTGAAATCTTCCCATTGGTCCTAATTTTCAGCCCCGTTGCATTAGTCGCAACGTTTTTTTTTTGTTTTTTATCCCCAAGCGAAAACAGAAGCGTAGGTATGGTAAACTGACCAACTATATTTTTAATGTTAGGTTAAAAAGAGTTTTTTAAAAAAGAGAGGTTGCGGGTATTGCGGAGTTGAATACCTGTTTGCTGTCTGTCTGATTTTTTTCAATGAGCCAGTGAACATCCTAAAGGAAAATCAATTTTCCTGCGATCTCCAGTAGTTTCCATTCATTTTATCTTTTATTTAAGCTTGCTGAAGACTCATTTTGAGAAGCATGTATTATTCCCCATTCACCCACTCAAGCTCATACTGTTAGTTAGGCAGAATTATCTGCCACTGCAGATATGAATGCTTATCTCCCCCTATTTCTTCAATCTAAGACATAAGAGCAAGCTTTGTTTTTGAATATTTCTTGCAGTCATTGCAACACCAAGCTGCTCTGTAAGTTGCTGAAATGGTGCTCGGTACTTATCCTTGGAATTTAATAGTTTATTGTAATTTAGTCCCTTGTGGATTCATCTAAGAACTGGCTCTCAGCGCTTGTGTCTTAAGAGGATATCTTTTTTTATATTTTCTACTTTTAACAAAGAAAAAATGTAGCTTGTTATGCTCTTTCATGATTTTCTTTTGCTTCTTAGGTGGCACCTTTGGTTGTTTTTTTTGAAAACTCAACAAACATACTACGGTATTGCGCACCAGCCTTTTTCTGGGATGGCATTCTTCTTAAAATCGAAAAGGCAGAATAGCCAAGTTACCACTTTTCGCAGTCACTGAGGAGAAACAATCAGGTTTCGAAATACCGGTATCTGACCAGAAGTTATATGTTAGTAGTGAGTTTCCTCCTGATTGGAGATTGTCTCCTCCTTGGAGACTATAAGCTTGCTGAAGGCTCATTTTGAGAAGCATTTATTATTCCCCATTCACCCACTCAAGCACATACTGTTAGTTAGGCAGTATTATCTGCCACTGCAGATCTGAATGCTTATCTCCTACTATTTCTTAATATAAGACATAAGAGCAGGCTTTGTTTTTGAATATTTCTTATTATATATATATATATATATATATATATATATATATCAGTGTATATATATAGATAGATAGATAGATAGATTAACGCCATACATACCACCATCAAGTTTACCTTTAGGTTTTCTACAATTGCACTTCACTTTTTAGACATACTGCTAAAACTAAAAGAGGGATACACAGATATTGACCTGTACTGCAAGCCCACCGATGTCCACTACTATCTTCATATCCGCTCTTGTCACCCACACCACTGCAAACAGAACTTACTGTACAGCCTGTTTTTTCTCCCCTTGAAACGTCTGTGCTCGAAACCAGATGATTTCGAAGAAACAATGTCTTCTTCTCACTGAACAACTGGGTCTCTGAGGATACAGTCAAAGATGCTTGACTACAGCTCAAGAAAAAGCACAGCATCAGCCAGGATGCTCCATCCTACAGTATAAAAACCAAAGCAGCACACCCAACGCACTCTTGTCATAATCACTCAAAATCCAGATAACCCACCTCTACGTCAATGGCTACAGGAACTTCACCCCTTCTACAATCCAGTCCTAGACTCCAAGAGGCCATTCCAGACTGACTTATTTTGGGAGAAAAAAAACAGCAAGTCCCTAAGTAATATTCTCATGCCCTCTGCACTCCCACCCATCAGTTGGACTCTTCACCACCCAGGTGCTTTCCGTGAGGTAGAAAATGTGTGATCTGCCAAGAACACTTAGCAGAAACAGCCAACTTCAAAAGCACAGTAACAGGAGAACCGTTCACCGTCCAACACCACATGGACTGTTTAACTCGCAACATCATTTATGTTACTGATTTGCAACGAATGCCCACACAGCCAATATGTTGGGGAAACTTAAAAACTGATTACAAACTCGTTTTTACCAACGCAGATCGAACATGAAAAAGATCACTGGAACTTTAGTAACCAAACCTTTCCACCAGACTTATCCCTTTCTGACATAAGATGTATATTTATAGAAAAAAGTTGTTGTTTTTTTTTTTCAGAGGACAATGATTAAAACAGGACATGAATCTTTCGGGTTTAACAAACTACGTACTGTTTACCCAGAGGGTCTCAACATGGTCACCTAGACTCTTCCCCATACCATCCCTTCTCCCCAGACTCCCCTTCCAACGGTACCCCCACCTTTCATTTCCCTTCGTCTCTACCCCCTCCCTATATTCACTATCTACCTCACTGCCACACCCTTCATTCAAGCCTTCTATTAGACTTTCCCCTCGTAGGCGCCTGACCTTCTTTCTCCCTAACAGCTCCTCTTATATGATTCCTTTATGCACATACTTTTTAGTGAAAGTTCTTGCTGGTCTCCCTCCTACCCCCCCCCCCCCCCCCTTTTTTTTTTTTTTTTCTTCACGTTTACAATCTCTCTCTCCCCACTCCCGTGTGCTCGCGCGCTCTAAATTTCCCCTCCCCCCCCCCCCCTCCCCCCCCCCCCCCCCCCCCCCCCTTAGATAACCCTGTCATTGTCAGAATTGTGCAGAACAGCCTTTTTACTTGGATCAGTCAGCACTACCCAGGTAGGCAGCCCGTTGTGTAAACGTGTGTTGATTGTAAAGCGCTTAGAGCTTGGTCTCTAGCCGAGAATAGGCGCTATATAAGTATTTATTATTATTATTATTTATTATTATCTCCTAAGAGATGCAATCTCCCACAGATTGACAAAACAATATTAAGCTGAGCAATTTAGTAGTGGGGAAAAACGAGTATATATATATATACTTAGTTGTGGTGCTCAATGTGGAGTATTGGCAGTGGACTCAATTATGACAAGACTGCGTGAGTGTTATTTGTTGTTGTCGTGTAGTGTAGTCGTCCTTACGGTATGTGTGTGTGTGTTGTGAGTTTCATGTACTCGAGTGATGTGCCAGCGGGTTCGACAGAAAACTGGGTCAAGTTCATTTTTACTCCTTCATTACACTATGGTGGCTTTGGATATGTTTTTGAGAGGCATGGCCCTCGAGAAAATAATAATGACATTGTGTCTGTTGAAGTGGATAAATGTGGCGTGTATGACGTCAGTATATGGAAAATGGAAGCTTGTCTGTCCTTTCCAGGCTGCTGCATTATTATGTTCTGTATTTTGTGCTGAATCTAGTTTGGAGAGAGGGGAGGGAGAGATGGTCTGTAACCTGCTTTTCTTTTCTTGTTTGTTTTTGCTGCACTGCAGTTTTTCGTACAAACATGGACACTGATAGTCACTGCTGTTCTGAACTTTCCTGTATGGCCTCTCTTTGTACAGTATGTATCTCAGAATTTTTTTCTTAAATCCCTTTTCTCTCACATTTGTACAGTTCCCTAGTATCATACCAAGATGACAGCAAAAAGATTCTATTAAAATTTGCTTATTCAACTGCAATGGGTTGAACAATTCAAATAAGAGAAAGGATGCTTTTGATTTTTTGAGAAAGAGAGATGCTCACATCCTTTGTTTACAGGAAACGCACTTAAAAGTTGAGTCTGAGGATTTTATTCGAGCTAGCTGGAGTTACAATGTTTGGCTCAGTGGCTCTGAAACAAATAAAAATGGTGTTGTCATATTTTTCAATAATAATTTTGAATATGAATTGTTTGATATTATTAGAGACCAGCATGGCTGTTATACTGTGATGAAGGTTGAATTCTTGAAAAAAAAAGTTTACCTTGATAAATGTATATGGGCCCAGTAGTGGTGACAAACCAGAGTTTTTTGACAAGGTTTTGTGAACACATTGATCAGATTGACAATGAACATGTGATTATAACCGGGGACTGGAACTGTGCTTTGAATATGAAAATAGATGTGCGAAACTATTCAAGCACTGAGAATCGTCCAAGAACCAAAAAAAGGATTACTAGTATTATGACAGAACACAACCTTTTTGACGTTTTCAGAGAAATGTATCCAGATAAAAGGGAGTACACATGGCGTAAGTTTAATTCATAAAACAAGCAAGGCTTGATTATTTTCTGATAAGCGAAGGATTGATGGCAGAAGTATACAATGTCTTTATCGACCCAGGATACCGATCAGACCATTCTGTGATTATATTGTTATTGAAAAAAGATCAATTTAAACGTGATAAACCTTTTCGGAATTTAACAGCAGTTTACTTAGAGATAAAAAGTATGTCCTTGATATAAAGCAGACTATTAGTGAAGTTAAAAAACAATATGCTGCCTTAGTTTACAATGTAGATAACATTGATAAGATCAGGAATGAAGATCTATGTTTCCAGATAAGTGACTAACTCTTCTTTGAAAACTTTGTTTGAAATTAGAGGTAAGACCATTTCCTATGCCTCCCATAAGAAAAAGCAGGATTCTAAAGAAGAACGCAACCTTGAAAAAAGAATTAGGTCTCTTGAAAAAGACTTGCAGGAAGATGACATCCCCCTTTTGGAACATTTGAAAGCACAACTGCAAGAAATTAGAGACTCTAGAATACAAGGCATAGCAATACGTTCAAAGGTTCGCTGGATAAATCAAGGGGAAAAAGTAAGCAAATATTTCTGCAACCTGGAAAATAGAAAAAATTACTTAGACAAATCAATACCATTTCTAGAGAAAAATAACAATTATGTTATCTCTGATCAAAAAGGTATACTTGAAGAAGTTAGACAGTTTTATGAAGACCTATACAAGTTTCATGATGTTTCTGACATTGACATCACAGCTGAATTCCCTGATGCCCCAGTTTTTAACACATGAAGACAGTGAGTCAGTTGAAGGACTCATCACACATATCAGGAGGCGGCAACTGCACTCAAACATATGAAAAACTTTAAGAGCCCTGATCCTGATGGATTTACTGTGGAATTTTTCAAGTTCTTCTTTGCGGACATTGGCAGCCAGCCTATTTGTGCGCTCAATAATGAAGGTTTTTCTAAAGGTCAGCTGTCAATATCACAGAGACAAGGGACATCATCATATGTATTCTGAAAGAAGATAAATCAAAACGATTTCTTAAAAACTGGCGTCCCATTTCACTCCTAAATACTGCATACAAGATTGCTTCACATGTATTGCTAACCGTTTGAAGGGGGTACTTCCACAAATAATTCACGAAAGTCAAAAAGGTTTTTTGAAGGGCCGCTTCATTGCTGAAAATATTCGATTACTTTACGATACACTTTTGTATGCTGAAAAAGAAAATATTCCTGGAATGTTTTATTGGTTGATTTTGAAAAGGCCTTTGACAGCGTTTCTTGGTTATTCTTGGAGAAGTGTTTTTTTTTAAGTTTGGCCCAAGCATGATTAACTGGATTAAGGCCTTTTATAAGCATATAACAACTTGCGTGTTGGTTAACGGTCAATACTCCCCATGGTTTCCCATAGAAAGAGGGGTGAGATAAGGGAACCCATTATCCCCTTACTTATATCTGATTTGTGTTGAAATCCTGTCTCTTATGATTCGTAGAAATGTACTTATCAAAGGAACAAAAATAAAGGCCAAGGAAAGAGCTTGCTTTCCCAGTTTGCAGATGACACAAGTTTATGCTTGGATGGAAGTGAAAGATCATGAACTTTGATAAAACCCAATGTGTCTGGATTGGAAGCAGAAAGAACTGTGGTGTCCGAGAGATGAGAGACAAGAATTTTGTATGGGATCCTGGCACCTTTAAAATTTTGGGAATTAAACTTTCTACTAACACCGATTGTATTGTAAAAATTAATTATGAGGATAAACTTCCAAGAATGAAAAGGATCCTTGCTTCTTGGAAGAAGCGACAACTTACTACCCTTTGGAAAGATTACTGTTATTAAGACAATAGTGTTCTCAAAAATTGTCCACTTATTAATTAATCTGCCTGATCCATCAGAAGACTTTATTAGTACTTTAGAAAAAAAACTGTACATTTTTTATGGAATGGCAAACAAATGATCTTATCATTCTTTTGGCTAAATTCCATATTTATAAATGTAAATTACAGCATGTACAGCCAACTTTACAAGCCTTTACTTTTATTTTAAAAAACAGATACAACATAGAACAATACTTAGCCTCTATAGATAATACAAAAAGAGAATTTGAAAACAATTGGTTATTGTATTTGCCACTTATAGTTTGAAATGTGTGCCTTTTCTTTTTATAGTGAAACTATGCTGGTTATGTATGTCACTGAGTGTGTGTGTGTGTGTGTGTGTGTGTGTGTGTGTGTGTGTGTGTGTGTGTGTGTGTGTGTGTGTGTGTGTGTGTGTGTGTGTGTGTGTGTGTGTGTGTGTGTGTGTGTGTGTGTGTGTGCATCCCGTAGTTTGGTATCTCTACACGTATACATGTTGTTTTGCATTTCTTACATTATTCCTTTTGCAATTCTTGTTGGTATAATCTCTTCTTTTATTATCTTTCCATCCCTATATATCCCCCCCTCCCCCCCCCCCACTACCCACCCCTCGCCTCTATATGTTTGTGCAATGTATGTCTCTTTGCAAAATGAAATTTAAAAATCGCTCATCATAAAAAAAAAACTCTGTAGAAATGTTAGCAGTGCCAGTCATAACATTACAGTAAACTCTGTGGAAATTTAGTAGTGCCAGTCATAAAATTACAGTAAAAATCTATAGCAGTGTTATTAGTGCCAGTCATAACATTACAGTAAACTCTGCGGAAATGTTAGTAGTGCCAGTCATAACATTACAGTAAACTCTGTGGAAATGTTAGTAGTGCCAGTCATAACATTTCATGAGACATTAGGGAATCAGTGGTGATGCCCATGATGACATGTCAATGAATGTTGGGGAACTGTTGGTGGTACCCATCACAACGTTTCAGGGGCACATTTGGAATTTGTTGACGGTGCCCATCGTGACGTTTTATAGAGGCTGGGAAGTGTCACTGGACACTGAAGAATTGGTGGAGGTATCTGTCACATCTTTGTGGACATGGGGACATTTTTGGAGCTGTCCATCACATTTTTGTGGACATTTAGGACTGATTGATGGTGCCCATCATGACGATTAGGTGGACATTAGGGAGCTTTTGTGCGATGCCCTCACGACATTTTAGTGTACACTGAGAAAACTTTGATTATGTCAGCCATGTTTATTTAGTGGACACTCATGAGCTGCTAGCAGGGTCCATTATAACATTTCAGTGTATACTGTAATTGTTGATTGTGCCAACTATCACTAATTTAGAGGGCACTTGGAAGTATCCATCAGGAACCAACCATGGTGTCCACGAATAACATTTCAATAGATATTGGTGAAATGTTGGTGGTGTCCATGAAGACACTTCAATGGATATTGGGGAAATGTTGGTGTCCACGAAGACACTTCAATGGATATTGGTGAAATGTTGGTGGTGTCCATGAAGACACTTCAATGGATATTGGTGAAATGTTGGTGGTGTCCATGATGACACTTCAATGGATGTTGGGGAAATGGTGGTGGTGTCCACGAAGACACTTCAATGGATATTGGGGAAATGTTGGTGGTGTCCATGATGACACTTGAATGGATGTTGGGGAAATGTTGGTGGTGTCCACGAAGACACTTCAATGGATATTGGTGAAATATTGGTGATGTCCATGAAGACACTTCAATGGATATTGGGGAAATGTTGGTGGTGTCCATGAAGACATTCAATGGATATTGGTGAAATGTTGGTGGTGTCCATGAAGACACTTCAATGGATATTGGGGAAATGTTGGTGGTGTCCACTATGACACTTGAATGGATGTTGGGGAAATGTTGGTGGTGTCCACGAAGACACTTCAATGGATATTGGTGAAACGTTGGTGGTGTCCATGAAGACACTTCAATGGATATTGGTGAAACGTTGGTGATGTCCATGAAGACACTTCAATGGATATTGGGGAAACGTTGTTGGTGGTGTCCATGAAGACACTTCAATGGATGTTGGGGAAATGTTGGTGGTGTCCATGCCAGTGGACAGTAAGGAATCGTTTCTAGTGCCCATCATGACATTTCACAGTACACTGAGCATTACTCGCAGTGAGTATCTTAACATTTCAGAGTACACTGAGACATTATTGGCAGTGACTGTCTTAA
>JADBJO010015176.1:0-10000 GCA_016801955.1 Conus betulinus
CGTTGCAACGGAATATCATGACCACTACTACGTCGACTACATTGCTGCATCTACCACTACTACTTTAACACCTCGTTTTCGTTCGTTTTTTTTCTTTCTAGGGCTCCATTGTGCGATTTTTTCTACACTTGGGAATGAGACTGACAGGCGTATGATAGTCATTTGCAACGAATTTGACTGATCAACAGCCAGTCAAATTGGTTGCAGCTGAAAATCATGACTACTACTACTACTACTACTACTACTACTACTACTACTACTACTACCTACTACTACTACTACTACTAGATTTTTGTTTGTCATTGTGCTGGCTCAGCATTTGCATTAAATTTGCCCAGCAATGAATTTGACTGAAGCTGCACTCAAATTCGTTGCAACGGAATATCATGACCACTACTACGTCGACTACATTGCTGCGACTACTGCTACTACTTTAACATTTCCTTTTCTTTCTTTTGTCTTATTCTAGGGCTCCATTGTGCGATTTTCTACACTTGGGAATGAGACAGACAGGCGTACGATAGTCATTTTCAACGAATTTGACTAATCCACAGCCAGTCAAATTAGTTGCAGCTGAAAATCATGACTACTACTACTACTACTACTACTACTACTACTACAAGATTTTTTGTTGGTCATTGTGTTGACTGAGTATTTCCATTGAATTTGCCCAAGCAATGAATTTGACTGAAGCTGCACTGAAATTCGTTGCTCCAGTCAAATTCGTTGCAGCGGAATATCAAGACCACTACTACGTCGACTACATTGCTGCAACTACTACAACTACTACTTTAATATTTCGTTTTCGTTTATTTTTCTTATTCTAGGGCCCCATTGTGCCATTTTCTACACTTGGGAATGAGACTGACTGGCTGTTGATCAGTCAAATTCATTGCAAATGATTATTGTACGCCTGTCAACCTCATTCCCAAGTGTAGACAATCGCACAATGGAGCCCTAGAATAAAAAAAAAAAAAAGAAAACGAAATGTTAAAGTAGTAGTAGTAGTAGTGGCAGGAATGTAGTCGACATAGTAGTGGTCATGATATTCCGCTGCAACGAATTTGACTACAGCTTCAGTCAAATTAATTGCTTGGGCAAATTCAATGCAAATACTGAGCCAGCACAATGACCAACAAAAATCTAGTAGTAGTAGTAGTAGTAGTAGGGGTAGTAGGGGTAGTAGTAGTAGTAGTAGTAGTAGTAGTAGTAGTAGTAGTAGTAGTCGTGGTTTTCAGCTGAAACCAATTTGACTGACTGTTGATCAGTCAAATTCATTGCAAATGATTATCGTACGCCTGTCAATCTCATTCCCAAGTGTAGAAAATCGCACAATGGAGCCCTAGAAAAAAAAAAAAAAAAAAAACAAAAAAAAAAAAAAACGAAATGTTAAATCTGGCCGAGGGCGGCACCATAGCACAAGTCCCTGTCGCCGCAGCTCGCGCACGTGCGCTCAGTCCCTGCTGACGCGCAGATTTCGCTACTTTTTTAATGTTTTTTTTTTTTTTTTACGGTAGCTAGACAACAACTGACAGTGTTATGTTAGGTGTCATAGGAAAGAACAAACACTCAACTAATCGAACATGGTAATATCGAATCATTTACTTGCAATGTGTAAACACGACTGTGCGCTGAAAAACATGTCTGACAAGTAAAAAAAAAAAATTCTTTGTTTACATTCTATTCCGTTCTTTTACAACACCAAATCAGGAGATAAAGGGACGAAAAAACATTCAAATCCTACCTTACAAATCATCCAGGAGTCATCACGTAATCCATTTGAAAAAAAAAAAACAAAACAACAACAACAACAACAAAACTTCCATGAGTTTTTTTTTTTCCGGAAAGATCAGTACACTACGCGCACTGTTCTGTTTCACAGTCATGTTGATATTTGGCCGATGGAGTGTTTCTTTTCACTGGATGAACGATTCAGTGGGTGTAAGTTTCTAAAGTACCCTGGTACAAAGACTACTGTTGATAAAAACGCAATAATACACCATAACAATAAAAGAAAAAGCTGAGAATAGCTGATCATGACGCAAGTGATATACAGCGCTTGTACTTGACACACACCGACTTTCAAACACTGGCTGTCGCACTTATCACACAGCAGCATGATTTTCTTGTAGTAACACCCACAAAAAGCCGTATATTGACACTGGCGTAAAAAAAATGATGATCACACAGCATTTTTTTTTTTGTGCTTGTAAAAAAAAAAAAAAAAAAAAAAACAAATGGAGAACTCCAGGTACACATTCATTTGATTCACAAAACCTATAGTATATACACAGACGATTGAACACATGTTGTACATGCTGATCACACAGCCGTACACAAAACCTATGGTGGTATATACACAGACTACTGAACACGTGTTGTACACGCTGATCACACAGCCGTACACAAAACCTATGGTGGGATATACACAGACTATTGAACACGTGTTGTACACGCTGATCACACGGCCGCAAACAAAACCTTCAGTTCAGTTCAGTGGTTTATTTAATGTCTTTTCATCGCCAGATGATATTAGACACTGTGATATTAAAAAAAAAAAAAAAAAAAAAAAAAAAAAAAACCTCCACACTTACTTATCATCCACATTAGTATTTTAAAACCCACATCCGATATAAGCGTATTGACATGAGTGAAATACCCTAGCGGTACACAAAATTGTTGATCTTTATAAAAGTTTTGCAACCTGTGACTGCGAAATAACCATGGCAATTTCAGCAACATATGAACCATATAAGACAGTATTGACATTATCAAAGTTATTCATCTGAATACCTTTCTCCTCATAGAGTGGGGTCAACACTGAGCATTCAAACAAAAGATGATGTACAGAAATGTTTTCTCTGCATACACAGAAACACCATGAGAATATTTAGTGTTCCAAGTATTCAGCCTAAATTTATGAATTAATCTAACAATGTGCCTTGGGCACGACGGTAAAGTAGCCATTTTTTGACTAGAAATTCCGCTTATGCATGCATTTTTCCATAATTTGGATTAGTTCACAAGAGGATAGATCTAAGGGATTGTTCAGTTGATTTTCCGTTCCGTCTTTCTATTTTGCTCCTTCTTTTGCAAGACTGTCTGCTATTTCATTCCACTTTTATACCACAGTGAGATGGGACCCAACAAAAATCAATTCTTATACCTAGTGTTATGAAACAATGCAGTAGATGTTTTATTTCAAAAAGCAGATCTTTTCTAGCTCTGCAGTCCCAACGCTCTAGTGACTGTAAAACAGATTTGGAATCAACACAAAGTAAATTTGATAGAAAGCAATTGATGTATCATATATATAAGTCAAAGCCTTCAGTATTGCATATAGTTCTGAGGTATAGAGATTGAAAACCCCTTTCCTACATAATATGATTTCCTGACATTTAAGGTTGGTATAATAAAGCCTGAACCACTGTCAGAGGATTCCATTACCGACCCGTCTGTAAACACTTTTAAATGATTTGGATAACTGTTTTCTAAATGTTCACGAACTTCAGTTGTTAAAATATTTATTTACATTATCACTTTTCTTTAACAAAGTGTATTTGTAATCAAAAGAAGCATTTAGGTGCTCCCAAGGAGGCATTGGAGGTACTGCAGGAAATTCTGGTATAGCAGTAATATCAATATTACAATGTGACATGAAGTCAGATGTGTAGTTTCTGATTGGTTGAATGTAAGATATGTTTTTAGACCTCTTAGGAAAATCTTTACTGGAATCAATTAGAATTTCTTCAGTAACTGAATTTTCAACAGAAAGACTTCTGACAATATATTTGGATACATCCAATATTCGCTTCTCATCATTAGAGGGTAATATATTTGTTTCTTTATAACATTATGAGTGTTTGTGTGTACTGGGACTCCCAGAGCTAATTTCATGGCCTTACTATCCAAGCTTGCAATCTCTTTAAAAGATAATTAGGCGCAGAGAAATATACTTCCTGCCCATAAGTCAATTTCGATTGGACTAAAGAGATGTATAAATGTAAAAGGGTATGACAGTCCTGACCCCATGGTTGATAACATATAATTTTAAGAATGTTTAATCTTTTTCTTGTTTTATCAATTAAGTTTTCAATATGTGTTTTCCAGTTCAGCTTAGGAGTTAAGAATACCCCCAGGAACTTACTTTTTTTGTTTATATTCCAGAATCTGACCATCTAGCAAAAGCGAGGGTAGAGTCTCTGGGTTCTCACCATTGTTAAACAACATAAGACATGTTTTTTTTTCTCCAGATAGTTCTAATCCGTTGCTCTTCATATATGAAGATAATTTATCCAATTCCTCTTGGTATATCTTCTGTACAAAATTTATTGTTCTTTTATTGGAATGCTTTCTTAGTGTACAAATCCAAATCCAAATAATCCAAATAGCAATATCATCTGCATATTGAACTACATGCATGTTTTTGACATAGATTTGGGAAGACCATGGATTAGGATTGTGAACAACATGGGAGCAATAACTGATCCTGGGGAATACCCATATCTACATTCCTGAGGATGAATAAGTTCCTCCAATCCGCGTACATATACTTCTATCTGTTAGGAAGCTTTTTAATGTAATCAAACACATTTCCCAGAAATGCAACATTTTTTTAATTTGTACAATAACCTTGCGTGCCATACGCAGTCATAGGCTTTTTTAACGTCAAAAAATGTAGCCAGAGTACTTTTTCTGCGGGAGAATTGCTTTTTAATGTGACTGGTCAGTTTTACTAAATGGTCTGTGGTACAACGACCTTTTTGAAAGCCCGCTTGCTGAACAGGAATTACACCACCTTTTTTCACAGTAATATAACAATCGTTTTTAAATAATTTTTTCCAAAAGTTTTACCAACATGTGATGTTAGAGCTATGGGTCTGTAACTATGCACAGATGCTCTCGGTTTACCTACCTTGAGTACTGGGACTACTACTGAACTTTTCCAGATTCTTGGAATAGTGCCATGAATCCAACATTTTTTGTGCTTGTAAAAAAAAAAAAACAAAAAAAAAACAAATGGAGAACTCCAGGTACACATTCATTTGATTCACAAAACTATAGTATATACACAGACGATTGAACACATGTTGTACATGCTGATCACACAGCCGTACACAAAACCTATTTTTGGAATAATAAATGCAGTAGAACTTTCCACGAGGAAGGTAAATGTCTGATGAGTTGATAGGGACACGCCATCAAGGCCAACAGCTGAATCATGGGTAGGGATAGAATCTAGTGCTTCTGATAGTTCTGATAACAGCAAAGGTGAGTTTAGGAAATGTTCGTTTTCTTGTGGAGGAGCCATGTATCCGTCTTTTTTTGTTCCTCATTGTTTCTGTGACGACTGTTTTCTGGCTGAAGATTTTTAGATTGACTACAAGCTGAAAATATATCTGAAAAAGCTTCAGCTTTATCCAAAGCAGTGGGCAAATCAGTTTTTTTAACTTTACTGGGTATGACTGAGTTTTATAGCATTTTTTTTCATTTCTTTTACTTTTTTTCCAAACTTTAAATAAATCTTTTGATTCTGATACCTCTCAGCTTCACAGAACTCAACCCAATACTTCTTTTTTGCCTGCAATAACTTTAGTACATTTATTCTTTTCTTGTTTCATGATTATAAAGTTTTCATCCGACTTATTTCTTATCCGTGTTTTGTAGCTTTTTCGCTTTGACTGTACAGCGAGTCTGCATTCTTCTGTCCACCATACGTTGCCTACATATTTTCCAATCTTTTTGTATTTATATTTTGGGATAGTCTTTTTTTCAGCTGCTAGTAATACTACTTTTGAGAAATTTGCATAAAAGTATCTAGATCGTCATTCTCTATTGGTGATGTATTTTGCGACACAAGAAAAGTTTGAAAGGCTTCCCAGTTGGCCAGTTTATAGTTAAATTTTGGAATTTTGCGTTCAGAGATAGACGGTTTCTTCAAATATTTTCATTAAAAAGTATTGTAATGGGAAGATGATCACTCCCTAAACAATCTTCTGTTGTGGACCAGCTATAGTTTACTGCTATGTTTGGGGAAACAAGCGATAGATCTATTGCACTCGACTTGTGAGTAACTACATCAGGAATTCTCGTAATTCTACCGTCGTTTAACAAAATTAAATTCGAATCAACAATATTTTCAACAAGTCTATTAGATGTCACTTTACTACAACTTGTATCCCAAAAAGGTGCATGAGCATTAAAGTCGCCCATAACAATCCACTTCCTCTTTGTAAAATCAGTATGTTTTTTTAACCAATCTGTGTCATCCCCTTTAGGACCATTAGGATAGTACACAGACAAAACATTATAAACTGATTCCTTATTTACTTTGATGGCAGCACCTGTGGCAAACACATCTTGTTTATCTACAGACACTGGTAGCAGGCTTATATTTGTAAAAACTCAGGTCAAGTCTAATAAAAATAGCTGTTTGCACCTTTTTATTTACCCCATTGATGCTGCAAAGAGGAGGATGGTAATAGTTATTAAGTTTGGGAAGCTTTTTTTTTTCCACGGTTAATGACTGGAGCGCTAACACGCAATAGTTTTTCTCCAAAACATGACACTCGAAAGATAACAGGTTAGTGGAAATAGATCTCGCGTTCCACTGAAACACTGTGAAAATGTTATTTGGATCTAACTCCATAGTAGACTGTTATTACAGGCATAACTGTAGTTATGCAGATTATCGTTCCTGATATTTTTAACACTCTTATTGTCATGCACGCATATTTAATCATAAATATTATTGGTAATATCCGTGCGGAAGTAGGTGGGTGGTAATTACCAGGAATGTCAGAAATTGCTGCTGTTAGCCTTAAGAAATTGGAATAATAAGGCATAAACATTTTTTGTCATCAAAATACTGATTTAAATACAAAGTATATCGGACAATAGAACCACAGTTCCATTGCAAAATGTTGTTAAGATATTTGAACATTTTCATGAAAATCTAACTAAACAAAGATCAGTTTTAAAAGGGTTTGAAAGGGCACATAGCCTCGTCGATACAGATCTCCTTGCTGGGCTTGTACACCTCCTGAAATTTCTTTCGCAAGTGGTTGACAAACGGCCGAATTTTGTGGATCGGATCATGATCCTCCTGGCCATAGGGGCACGTACTGGGCGTTGTCATTGATGTGGAGAAAGCCCAGGATGGCCTTGAATCGATCTCTCGTCATGATCTGGCCAGCGTATGATGTGTGTGGAGAGTCGGGTCAGTTGTCCAGTAGTCCGCTATTTGGGGCTTGTTTGAATGCCCATGTGTAGACAAATAGCCAAAAAATTGAGAATATCTGCCTCTGTTACTTTTTTTTTCCACGTGGGCATAAACACTCTTTGGAGTCAACGGACCCATTTGTTGTAGCTTCTCCTCAATACATGACTTGGCGTATCTGTTGGTTTCCTTTTTTTATTTTTATTTTTTATGAGAACGTTGTCAACGAACAGCCGGTATACGTCAATAGGCTGAGGGTCAGTTCCAAGGTCTGGCTGAATTCCAACTTGTCCTGAAACAGAAAAAAAGAAACATTATACCATACTGCTCGACACGATACTAAAAACATACATATAAAGCAGTTTTGTCATTCAGCGATCAAAGATATCATTCACACACACACACAAACATGCGCGCGCGCGCGCGCGCGCACACGGACACACACACACACACACACACACACACACACACACACACACACACACACACAATGTATATATAAGTGAACGTGCAAACACGCATATCCACTGTGCGCGCGCGCGTGCAGACACACACACACACACACACACACACACACACACACACACACACACACACAATGTATATATAACTGTGAACGTGCAAACACGCATATCCACTGTGCGCGCGCGTGCAGACACACACACACACACACACACACACACACACACACACACACACACACACACACATACACACATACGCGCGCGCGCATGCATGCACGCACGTCCGTGCGCGCGAACATAACCATACTAACACACACACACACACACACGCACACACATAAACATACACACAAAACACACGCGCGCGCGCGCACACACACACACACACACACACACACACACACACACACACACACACACACACACACACACACACCAAAGCGTGCGCGTGAGCGCAAGCATGCATACAGATATGAACTAATGCATGCGCGAGGGGAAACAGGAAAGGTTTACCTGTGAATTCAGGAGTTGCTGGAAAATTGGCAGGCACGTGGTGCACCCACTCCTCGTTTTCAGCTTGGACAGGTGGCTCCTCGTCTACGTCAGTGTCCATGTAGTAAGCTGGGTCATCCTGTTGATCCGCTTCATAGTCGTAATTGACAGTTTGATCGCTGTCAGAATCCGAATCAAACAGGTAAGCAACATCGCCATTGTTTGCATTGGCTGTGTTTTGACTGTTTGAGTCCGAATCATCCGAATCGGCTTCATCGGCGACCACGTGCGATGCGGCGGCGTCTGCTGTAAATGATGTTGATTCATCTCATCAGAATCATTATTTTCGGCTGCATCTTCAAACAACTCGGTTTCCTCCTCTCTTTCAGAGTTGTCTGTCTCACAATCACTACCCTCCTCATCAGATCCGCTTTGTAAGATTATTTCCAGCGCTTCGTTTAGCGAGAAGTTGCTGCCACCCCCCCTCGCCTGACCGACATTTTTACTGCAACAGGAAATGCCACGTGTGCGCGCTCTTAGCGGGAAAGCCCGGTGCCGCCAGTCTCTTTGTTTCAAAGCTTCTGGGGTCAGCCAAGTTCACGATAGAGCACTGAAAAAAAAGGTCTACAACTCGCTAAGACATCCCCAAGACTAGTTACAGAGCTTATTTCCCTTGGATCATTTTATGGAAAGGGTAGGAAATTTTTTTATGTTCCTGTCGTCTGATAGTGGATGACACGGCAGAATGTACTGTCTGTCTGTCATCCTGACTCGGACGACGCGGCTCCAGGGAAAGAAATCGGTCATCCACTATTGGACGACACGGCTGGTAAAGGTTAAAGTAGTAGTAGTAGTTGCATCAATGTAGTCGACCTAGTAGTGGTCATGATGTTCCACTGCAACGAATTTGAGTGCAGCTTCAGTCAAATTAATTGCTTGGGCAAATTCAATGCAAATACTGAGCCGGCACAATGACCAACACAACTCTAGTAGTAGTAGTAGTAGTAGTAGTAGTAGTAGTAGTAGTGGTGGTGGTGGTGATGGTGGTGGTAGTAGTTGTAGTCGCCTTAGTTGAAACTGTGGAGTCTTGCCATGAGCATTAGCGACTACAGGTTACGATGACATTTTTGTGGTTAAGCTGGTATACCATGAGCACGTCATTTTTGGCTAAGCTGGTATACCAGCAACGAATATGACCGTAACAAGCTGAACACACTCTTCAGATCGCACAGCACGCCTCAATAACTGACGAATATGGTCGGCAATTCCATCACTATCATCATCTCATCTTCATGCTCGAGTGTTATCTTTATCAAAAAGGATTAGCAGAGCCTGCTCAGCTGTGTAAGTAGGCTGATTTGATCGCTACGCTCGTCGAAGGTTGCGCCACAATCTTTGCAAGCGAGACAAAGTGCTGGCTGGTCATCCAGTCAGTGATGAGAATAAATGGTCTTTCCCATCACGTGTGGTCATTTGCATATCATTTTAATACTACAGACATATAAGGTTTAGTACGCACACTCTGTTTGAGTCCTTTGATATGAATAGTAACGAATGAAAATTCAAGAAAAATGCATAACGTCAGTGGGACTGCCCATAAGCACTGGGAAATCACTTTTACTGCGCTTGAATTAAAAACAGAAACCAACAGCAGCCCAAAGCAGCCAGTGAAGGGTAGGAGAGTAAAAACGAAAGAAAGTGCCGTAAATAAATAAGTTGTTGAAAAATTAAAGTCACCATTTAAAAGTATGAAATAAATGTAGGGAAAAATCTTTCAGCCTATACTGGAGGATTCATTAAGGAAGTAGGGGAGGTAAAAAGGTGT
>JADBJO010015176.1:15000-25000 GCA_016801955.1 Conus betulinus
GGGGTAACTTACAATCTGTCCATAGTTTCTTCTCTTGGCAACTTCAAACAGTTTATGGTGTCCTAACCAGATAAAGAAATAAATAAGACGACGCTCTTCATGTATGAACAGCCACTGCATTTTTCTAAAGAATCTCGCAAACTGCAAGATCCCTTTTGGCAAGATTTCCTAACCGTCGCCTCTCTCAGACTTAATATTTTCAAAGCAGGATAACGAAATTGAGTTTGGATGAGAAAACGAGATATATGTTGGAAATAATTAATTGAATTTGGATGTGAAACGAGATGCATGTTGGAAATAGTTCGTTTTCTTCATCTGTACAAGAACTATTTCCTGTTTACCAGTTGAAGCTATTGCTTTGAATTTTCATGGAATTGAGTATTTAAGAACGTTGTCTGCATACACAAGCTCTATGGATCTTTGACGTCGCGAAGTCTTTACTGTAGAGATCAGAGGAGTACAGAGGAAAATCTTCCCCTTTATTGGTCCTTTCCTTTCAGGTCTCATCATGTCATCACTGGCCTTTCTGAAAATGTCATCACTGGCCTTTCTCACATTGTCCTCATCATCACTGGCCTTTCTCACATTGTCCTCATTCATCACTGGCCTTTCTCACATTGTCCTCATCATCACTGGCCTTTCTCACATTGTCCCTCATCACTCACTGGCCTTTCTCACATTGTCCTCATCATCACTGGCCTTTCTCACATTGTCCTCATCGTCACTGGCCTTTCTCACATTGTCCTCATCATCACTGGCCTTTCTCACATTGTCCTCATCGTCACTGGCCTTTCTCACATTGTCCTCATCATCACTGGCCTTTCCTTTCTCACATTGTCCTCATCATCACTGGCCTTTCTCACATTGTCCTCATCATCACTGGCCTTTCTCACATTGTCCTCATCATCACTGGCCTTTCTCACATTGTCCTCATCATCACTGGCCTTTCTCACATTGTCCTCATCATCACTGGCCTTTCTCACATTGTCCTCATCATCACTGGCACTGGCCTTTCTCACACTGGCCTTGTCCTCATCATCACTGGCCTTTCTCACATTGTCCTCATCATCACTGGCCTTTCTCACATTGTCCTCATCATCACTGGCCTTTTCTCACATTGTCCCTCATCATCACTGGCCTTTCTCACATTGTCCTCATCATCACTGGCCTTTCTCACATTGTCCTCATCATCACTGGCCTTTCTCACATTGTCCTCTCATCGTCACTGGCCTTTCTCACATTGTCCTCATCGTCACTGGCCTTTCTCACATTGTCCTCATCGTGACTGGCCTTTCTCACATTGTCCTCATCGTCACTGGCCTTTCTCTCATTGTCCTCATCATCACTGGCCTTTCTCACATTGTCCTCATCATCACTGGCCTTTCTCACATTGTCCTCATCGTCACTGGCCTTTCCTTTCTCCTCATCGTGACTGGCTTTTCTCACATTTGTCTCATCATCACTGGCCTTTCTCACATTGTCCTCATCATCACTGGCCTTCTCACATTGTCCTCATCGTCCGTGCTTACCATGTTCCCATCCATCGTCTTCATCCATCGTTTACTTTCCCATGCCGCTTAACCTTTTCATGTTCATTTTTAACTGTGGCGTCCTCTTTCGCCCTTTTCTTCTTCATCACCATCTCTTATCCGTCCTTTCATTCTTCGCAATCTTTCATCTAGTCTGTCCTTCCCCCATGTGTTCTCAACTATTACGATCTTTCATTCCTCACCATGTCTCATCGAGTCTGTCCTTCCCTGTCATGTTTTCAACTACTATGTTCTTTCATTCCTCACCATGTCTCATCTAGTCTGTCCTTCCCTGTCATGTTCTCAACTACTATGTTCTTTCTTCCTCACCATGTTTCATGCACTAGTCTGTCTTCCCATGTAATCGTGTGTTCTCAACTACTATGTTCTTTCATTACACGTGTGTTTTTTCATGCACCATGTTTTCTGTCTTATCATGTCATATTCGTGTTTTTTTTCCTTCCTCACCATGTTTTCATGTCCATCTTTTATTTCCATTTCATATTGTCCTTTTTTTCCTTCCTCACCATGTTTTTCATGTCCATCTTTACATTTCATATTGTCCTTTTTTCCTTCCTCACCATGTTTTCATGTCCATCTTTGCATTTCATATTGTCCTTTTTTCCTTCCTCCTCACCATGTTTTCATATCCATCCTTACATTTCATATTGTCCCTTTTTTTTCCTTCCTCACCATGTTTTCATATCCATCTTTACATTTCATATTGTCCTTTTTTCCCTTCCTCACCATGTTTTCATATCCATCTTTACATTTCATATTGTCCTTTTTTTTCCTTCCTCACCATGTTTTCATATCCATCTTTACATTTCACATTGTCTTTTTTACCTTCCTCACCATGTTTTCATATCCATCTTTACATTTCATATTGTCTTTTTTTTTTTCCTTCCTCACCATGTTTTCATATCCATCTTACATTTCATTTTGTCCATTGTTTTTTTTTTCCTTCCTCACCATGTTTTCATACCCATCTTTACATTTCATATTGTCCTTTTTTTCCTTCCTCACCATGTTTTCATGTCCATCTTTACATTTCATATTCCCCTTTTTTCCCTAAGGGTGTCCATGTCCCTGCCAATGCCCCCCACTCTTCCCCCCTTTCTCCCTATGCCAATTGTCCTTTTCCTCCATGTCCCTGCCAATCTGTCCTTTCTCTCCATGTCCCCGCCAATCTGTCCATCTTTCTCTCCATGTCCCCGCCAATCTGTCCTTTCTCTCCATGTCCCCGCCAATCTGTCCTTTCTGTCCATGTCCCCGCCAATCTGTCCTTTCTCTCCATGTCCCCGCCAATCTGTCCTTTCTCTCCATGTCCCCGCCAATCTGTCCTTTTTCTGTCCATGTCCCCGCCAATCTGTCCTTTCTCTCCATGTCCCCGCCAATCTGTCCTTTCTCTCTCCATGTCCCCGCCAACTCTGTCTTTCTCCATGTCCCCGCCACTCTGTCCTTTTTCCATGTCCCGCCAATCTGTCCTTTCTCTCCATGTCCTCGCCAATCTGTCCTTTCTCTCCTGTCCTCGCCAATCTGTCCTTTCTCTCCATGTCCCCGCCAATCTGTCCTTTCTCTCCATGTCCCCGCCAATCTGTCCTTTCTCTCCATGTCCCCGCCAATCTGTCCTTTCTCTCCATGTCCCCGCCAATCTGTCGCCCTTTCTCTCCATGTCCCCCCGCCAATCTGTCCTTTCACTCCATGTTCCCGCCAATCTGTCCTTTTCTCATGATGTCTACTTGCATCTTTCCTTTCTCATGATGTCTACTTGCATCTTTCCTTTCTCTTTCTGATGTCTACTTCCATCTGTCCTTTCTCATGATGTCTACCTCCATCTGTCCTTTCTCTCAATGTCCCCGCCAATCTGTCCTTTCTCACGATGTCTACTTCCATCTGTCCCTTTCTCTCCATGTCCCCGTCAATCTGTCCTTTCTCATGATGTCTACCTCCATCTGTCCGTTCTCACGATGTCCATATCCATTTTGTGCTTGTTGTCATGTCCACACCGATCCTTTGTATGTTGATTTCTCTGTAAGAGGCACTTTGGGGCACATCTTTCCTTTTTGTATTTTGTTCCTCCTTTTTTATTTGATTCCTTATCGATCTGTCGTTTTTCTTCCCACGGACTTCTCTGTCTTTCCATTTCATGTTGTCCTCATCTGTGTTGTATCTTTGTTTTTAAATTCTTGATGTTGCTGTTTGTTATTTTTTCCTTCCCCATGACGTTGTCATTTATGTTCCACGCAGATCGTGATGTCAGGGCTGTCCACTGTGTATACTTGTTTGGATAGTTGCACTGACCAGTTCAGGCCTGTCTACTTTTTTTTTTTTAGTTGTTTGAAATAGGTACATTGGTCCTATTAGGGCTTTCTAGTTATTATGGTTGTTTGGATAGGTACATTTAGGCGTGATGTCCACATGCACCAAAGTTTAAGTGACAGGTGAGAATAACCATTTCAGATTGGTCATGTCTGGGCGGGGAAGGTGGAACACGGGAAAGGGGGGAGAATAGCGCCATAACATGGGCAGTGAAAATGACAATTTTTATATCGGTCGGAACTTCAAGCCTTGAGCACGTTGCATCACTGCTGGTCAACCAGGCACCATGGTATTTTTGGTGCAGAATGTCCGTTCAACATCTGGTACCATGTCATTTTCGGTGTAGAATATCCTTCATAACTCGCACCTTTGTAATTTTCGGTGTAGGATATCCTTCATAACTCGCACCGTGTAATTTCAGTGTGGAATATCCATTCGGTATCTGACACTGTTATTTTTGGTGCAGGATATCCGTTCATATCTGGCCCAATGCTATTTTCGGTGCACGATATCCGTTCATTTCTCGAACCATATTATTTTCGGTGTAGGAAATCCGTTCATATCTGGCATCATGTTATTTGCGGTGTATGCTATTTGTTCATATCTGGCACCATGTTATTTTCAGTGTTGGATATCCGTTCGTATCTGGCACCATGTTATTTTAGGTGCAGGATATCCATTCATATCTGGCACAATGTTTTGGATGTATGATATCCGTTCAAATCTTGCACCATGTTTTCGGTGTAGGATATCCGTTCACATGTGACACCATGTTACCGACTCCGTAAGGTGTAGGCTGCCCGTGCACACCCGGCACCATGTTACTGTCACTGTATAAGACAGTAGACAGGGATATATGTATGAATACACCCCCCTTTATAACGACCCCTCCCCCTTTTACCTGAGAGTACGAACGCCTCACAACAAAACACACAGACAAAGGGAAATATGGTGCACAAACAACAGACGGCTTTATTTGCTTTCACACACGCAGTCTTACTAACAGCATAGCAGATGAAAACACCAAGATCTTTACATCCAACACATGCACGTGGTTTTTCCCCACCCACAAAAAACAATGCAAAAGGAATCCAACTATACTAATAACACCAATGCGCGACCATCATCACATGTCCCCTTATGCATATCTGTGCGCGCATGTGCTGCGCATTCACATGTAGGGGCCCTTCCCTCAAGAGGAACACACACACACACACCTCAGCTCACTGATGGCCAATACCAGAAGGGACAAGGATGAAGAACTACATCACCTGGTAATTCCAGGCTGAAATATCAAACAAGGTTGATATTCCACCGAACCCGAGATGCTCACGCGATGCTTCAGCGTACACTCTCCTTCTCCCAAGCTGTGCTCCTTATACTAATTTTTTGTACCGGTGTTAGACTATCCCTACACCCAAACTCAATCATCAAAATATCATTTAAAGCACCTAAATTGTTCACGTGACCCGAAAACCAACCTTGCACTTTAAGTATCTCACTCAAACGTCCCTGGCGGACGCTCGACACATGCACGTAAAAGTCTGTCTCTGATTCATTACGCCCTCACATCAAAGTGCAAAAAAAAAAACAAACAAACAAACAAAAAAAACCGCAAGACATGCACCTAAGCGCTTGAGGCGAAGCAGATGAAATGAAGTAGTGATGAATCGCAAAGTCCGGTCCCCTACCTACTAGGCACCCGACTATACCACCCACAATTCACACGGAGCACAGCGGGGTGTTTCTTCTTCTTTCTTTTTTTTTCACGCGGATGATGTACCGCAAATTACACCTTTAGCAGGCCCCTCGAGGTGCTTGCGCACCCCAAAGAAAAGATAGAACCGAAGCTGGAGGAACTGCAGATATTTGAACTGCAGAAGACGGAGTTGGCATCCAGTCCAGAACACACCCTGCCGGATCCAGGCGCACCCCCACTCCAGGCAGAGGAATTGGCAGGGATGACAGTGGAAGTGGAGGTAAGACGACCCCCCAACCCGAGAGGCCGACCCTCACGGATTCGCAGTGCAGGAGAAAGTAAGAAAAGTCGCTGTAACCTGTGAAAAAGGAAAATGTCTTACTACAACAGAAGAATAAAGTTATTTTCTGCTTCACTTAAGTAACGGTTCTGAGTGTTTTCCTTTTTTTTTAGCATTTCACATTGACTCACTAAATATAGTCCTGGGATGTACACGTCAAAACCCAAAGTGCGACTGCTGACTGGAATTTTAAACCTTGACTTATACAACCAGCCACCTTGACATCAAAATCCTCTTCCACCAGAAACTTTCCATCACAAATTTAAACCAACTCCATTGACTTTTCATTAAGATCAACGGCCGCGAACATATTTGTAACCGTTCCTTTAACAATAATTATACCGTCCGAGTTATATTCCTACGACTTCAGTCCCCATCGAAGTCTCCAAGACACAATGATTCAGTAGGATCATAAATCATATTTACTCCAACGAACAACCGACCGTTAGTGACTACCAGTACCAGTCACAGTTCAGGGACTATTACCTAATAACATACTTAATAGAATCATCAAATACATCTCATGCAAAAAACAAAATATAATAATAATAATAATAAAATTGAACCCGGGTACCCTAATTTCCTAGCAGGCACAATCATAATCCCGCAAATGTTATCAGACATTATCAAGCGATAGGACAATTACCAATTACGTAAGTACGACAAGGATTTCCGAGTGCTATTATACATTACCTTAAACATTGCCTACCGACACCACAATGCTGAGGAAAACATTTTGAATACTGGCACACCCCATCGACTATAACAAGAACCATATACATACATATACACCAAGAGTAGACTTCTGAGGCACAATTCCTAAGTATCTGAAATATATTTTTATTATCATCTGCCATTCAGTTGTGATAAACTATACCAAGTAATCTGACTGGTACTACTATTGTGTTTGACATAATCATTAATTCACCTGCAAATCTTTAATAACAATTAAAAAAAAAAACTCTTTTATTAATGGAATAATCCCTAATTTACCTTTCCGCCCATCCAACCCAGTTTGGTTCTACGCTCAACACCAAAAGTGAACCTCTACAAAACGTGTCTATCCGAGGTACCACCACCGTCACCTATCGATCGATAACCTCACACACGCTCAGACACAGCGCATGCAGTCTGCCCTCTGTACCTGCCACGCACCGCATGACAGACTCTTTCCTTTTATTACTAAAAGTTTCGGTCCTCCAACGCCAACCTACACTGTCAGAATATAACCACTCTTTACCAAACTTGAAAACAATATTTCTGAACACCTACGACCACTACCAAGTGCATCAACATATTACGTCTAATCCACCTATCTGCATCAGTGTTGATCCGAAACACACATTGTTTTATTCCTTCGCCTAGGGCTTTCCTTGACTTTAAGTTCAAATCTTAAAAAAATGTCAGCGAACCGCCCAGAAACGCGGACAAACGAGTCACAAGACAACACACAACGCGTTTCGACCTCTTAGGTCTTCCTCAGGTGAAACAAAGACAGACAAAATAACGAAAATGCACTTAGCTTTGATCGCTTCAGATTGCTTCTGAGTTCAGCGCAAGGAAGGGCGCTCAAGTTATATATCCTTTTTTATTCAAACTTCCGCTCAAACTTCCGCGCATATAAATTTCCTCATTCTCTTCTCTCCTGCCACAGAATTTCCCCATTAGTCGAAACACACATTAAAACACACACACACACACACACACACACAAACACACACACACACACACACACACACACACACACACACACACATACACACAACAATTGCGAATAATAAAAAAAAAAATTCAGTCCTGGGGACCGAAATACAAAAGTTGATGAAACCATGCTATCTGCAAACAACCAACTTTACAGCCCTCCCGAATTTCCGCTACTTTACACGCTCACCTTGGTCAAAACAGGAACGACACACACCGGACGACACCCTCAGTCGCTGGGACACTGCCAGACAGCCAACGCCGTGGTCGATGCAGAACCCGTCGCTGAACACAGAAACGCCGACAGTCAAAAACTCAGGTAGCCAAACCTTCACAAGTCGGTCGAGGGCATACCCAGAACGCAGAAATAAACTTGAGAACAAGGCCAACCCAACCTTCGCGGATAAAGCCTGGATTCGTACTGACTTGCAGACACACGATGATGCCCCGAATTCACCTTGGGAACTCACAAGACAGCACTCACATGCACGGAGTCCCCCCGATCACATCGAAGAACTCCAGTTTACGCACGTAAAACACTATTCCGGCGAGCTTATGCGTTCTCCTCCTTCCCCCCTCCAAGGATTTGACAGGCAACCACACTCCCACAGGAATCACGCACTTCATGTCCACTGCCCACCTGGGGGATGGACGGGCCACACTCCATAATTGTCACTGAGGCGACCTGCACCAGTTCGTGCGGGAGCCCTTGGTGGTGAGAACACCACGGTATTATGGACTGTGGTGTGTGTCTCTATTTGACGCCAGGAGCACATACACAACCAGCCATGTCTCCCTGATGAGTTCCGATCCAGAGGTCGAAAGGCCTCGGAGCAGGCAATACAAATAGATCTGTCTCCGAAAGGGATTACAATGGTTCCCTCATGCTGCTAATGAAGAGTTTTCATATCTATATTTTCTTAATTTCATGTTCCCAGTTTCTCCATCTTAAGCCCCCCCCCCCCCCCCCCCTCCTTAAGTTCAAATCTTTGCCAAGTCATTACTATGAAGACAGTTGAGTTGTTGGCCTGCGCATTTTTCCCCCACTGTTTGATTGTTGTATTTGTCTGACTTTATTCAAGTTTCATGTTTTTCCCCCCACTGTTTGATTGTTTGTGTTTGTCTGACTTTATTCAAGTTTAAAAGGCTGTGCCAGTCTTGAATAAAAGTTACTCTGTGTTAGGTTTTCTTGTTGGAGCAAAAGTTACCCTACTTATTTACTGTTTATTGTTTACTGTTCCCTGCCTCACTTCTTTCTCAATTTCCTAAATGCTTAATTTATGTTGTTCCGAAAATATATTTTTCTGGATCCAGCTTTAGCTGAAATTTCCACAGCCTTTCAGAGCCTGGATGGTTCGCTCCTCTGGTTCTTCTGGGATCTTCCATGAATCAGGACATCATCCAAACAGACGATGAGTTCAGCCAGATTCATGTCACAGAAGACTTTCTCCATTAGGCGCTGAAAACATGCTGGACTGTTTTACCGACCCATGGGCATACAGAGCCAATCAGAAAGACCAAAGGGTGTTGTAAAGGCCGAAACTTGTTGAGCTCTTTCTGTTCGAGGCACCTGATAGTAGGCCTTGCTCAGATCTACAGATGTGAAATATTTGGCCCCGTTCAGTGTAAAAAGATCTTCAATTTTCGGGATGATGTAGCTATCTTTGACCATGTGGTTGTTAATTTTCCGATAGTCTACGCACATCCTCAGGGCTCCAGATTTTTTCCTAACAAACACAACTGGACAGGCAAACTGTGAAGAGAGGGAGGGAGCAATTATTTCAGCATCCAGCAACTCCTGAATGTGCTGTTTTGCCTCATCAAAATCTCTAGGTGGAATAGGCCGAGGCCGCTCTCGGATCACAATCCTTGCCTCCAGTTCAATGTCATGTTCGACAGCGTCTGTTCCCCCTATGTCTAAGTTATGCTGAATGAATACATCCCTATACCCTTGAAGACGCTTTTGAAACTTTTCCTGCCAATCTGATGGTGTGTCTGCCCCCCAAACCTAAATGTCATGGATTCTGCTCAGGTTGTAGGATCTGTCTGGGGCTCTGATGGTGAAGCTGATACATGCAAGTTAACATTTGCATGACTATCCTCAGAACAATCCTTACCCTCCCCACTAACCACATCATTTAAATATGAAAAAAAAAACCCTTTGTCAATGGCATACTCAGCTGTAATAGTGTACACCTCCTTAATTACCTGATTCCTTTTCAACCTAATGTCCTGTGCAGTTCTATTCTGGACACACAACCTCACCTGACCCAACTTGCTTGTCTGTTGTTTACCAGACATTATTTGTAAACCTGTGAGTAAAATGGTCTGTGTTGGTTCGTGTATGAGGACTGCTGTTTGTGTGGAAGGCACTGTTCCATGTATGACCCCTCTGACTTCTGCACATTT
>JADBJO010015176.1:30000-44768 GCA_016801955.1 Conus betulinus
TTAAATCATTTGCCTTTTTGGTGTCTGAGCACATGATCGCGGCAAAAGAAGGGGGTTGACTTGGGACCAGTTAAAAAAGAACAACTCTTAAAGAAGTTCCGGTGTTCAGCTGACCGTTTTCGTGAGCGTTTCCGATCGGTTCGTCCTGACAAGGGAGAATCATTTCCGTCCTTTTTTTTTTTTTTTTTTTTTTTTTTAATAATTTTTTTTTTAATAAGAATGAGTCACTGTTTAGAAAGATGGATAGAGCTAACAAAGACAAATAAGACTTTCGAATCACTGCGAGACTTGCTTTTTCGAGAGCAACTTTTTCAGAGCATCAGCAAAGATTTGGCCACTTTTCTTAAAGAAAGACAGTTCGATAACGTTGACGAAATGAGTCAGATGGCGGATCAGTACTCTATTGCTCGTCCGGATAAAGGTGTCGCCCGCAAGGGGGATTCGCCCCTTTTCGAGTCTCATGCGGCATTTCAAATACATTCTGGGACAAGGAAACATAGAAGAGGAAATCGTGCTTCATTCCAAGGTCCTCACGATTACACGTCTTTTGGCAACAGACAAAGACGCTTCCGCGGTCAAGGCCATGTCGGTTCTGGCGATTTCCGTCAGTACCAATACTCACCACCGGAAAGACCTGTTCCTTTCAGAGGGCGTGGTGAACAACAACCGCGCAGACCCTTTGGTCCAGTTCGTGGACAAGGTCGAGGTTCACAGACTAACAATAACCAATTGTCCACCGATCAAACCATGCATTGCCATTTTTGTGAGGGCAAATTCCATTTACAACAGGACTGTCCTTTCAAAGGAAGTGGAACAAAGATTGGATTTGTTTCCACTCGATGTGAAGAAGGCCTTGTTTTGGCGCCAGATCAGTCCATTGATGGTCTTCGTTTGGAGGACTGTGCCATTAATGGTTTACAAGGTTCTGTTTTGCGAGATACAGGTTGCACCACAGCTGGTGTAAGGAAATCTTTTGTTTACTACCGGTCCAATATCTTGACAGTGATCAGAGATGCAGATTGTTTGGTGGAAAAATTGAAACTGTTCCACTTGCAAAAATTTCTGTCGATACACCATACTACTCTGGGTCGCTACCACCTGTGTTATTGAGAACCCAGTTTGCAATTTGATTTGGGGAAATCTACCATGTGTAGCGACAGTACATGGTGGTGCTGGAGGATCTTTCGTTCCCCGTCTCATCAGTACAAGATCAAAAGTTGTAGAGCAGGGAAAAACCAGCAAAACCGCTCAAGGTTCAAAACTGGATGAACTAAAAGTTACGCCGCCAGACGTTTTGAAGACTATGTAGAGAGAAGCGAGACACGTGACGACTATACTTTCTACTGCAAAGCAGACTGTCTCTGACATACCAACAGACAAGCCGACGTACATACTGGACTCTGACATCCTCTACAGGCATGTACCTGGACAAGACAACAAACAGATTGTGATTCCCAAACCACTGAGGGAAACAGTATTACATACGGCCCATGATGCATTGTTCGCAGGTCATTGCAGTATCACGAGAACGTTAAAAAGAGTTCTGGATTCATTGTTTTGGGCCAGGAGTCACAAAAGAAGTTACACAGTATTGTCGCTCTTGTGACATTTGAAAAAAAAAACAAAAAACAAAACAACAACAAAAAAACACCTCAAAAAGGTCGCGTCCCATGTGCACCTTTGCACAAAATGCCCCTAATGTCGGTTCCGTTTCAGAAGGTAGCCATTGACTTGTCGGCCCTTTCTTACCGTCTTCCTCAGGGAATCGGTATATCCTCACTTTGGTGGATACAGCGACAAGATTTCCCGAAGCAATTCCCCTGAAGAAAATTGATACTGTATCTGTCACTGAGGCACTACTGTCTTTTTTTTTTTTTTTTCCAGAGTAGGGACTTCCCGAGGAAATTTTGTCGGATTGCGGGACACAGTTCATTTCGGAACTTATGAAAGAAATATAAAGACTGTTGTCAGTATCTTCTGTTTCAATCACACCATACAATCCCCAGTCCAGTGGAATGGTTGAAAGATTCAACGGACATTGAAGTCCTTGTTGAGAAAAGTCACAAGGCAGGAACCCCAAGAATGGGATCGTTTCATACCTGCATTGCTTTGCATACAGGAACTGCCGAACGAAACTTTGGGGTTTTCACCATTTGAACTACTTTTTTGGGCACTCACCACGGGGTCCTTTGGATCTGTTAGTCACACATTGGATGAACAAGACAGACATACCTGAGACAAGAACGTTTACCAATACGTCCATGACCTGCATTACCGAACAAAAGACGTATGTGAACTTGCCCAACAGTCAGCTGACAGGAAAACTGACTTGTATAAGGACTTTGCTGACAGGAAAGCAAAGGCACATTCATTCAGTGTATGTGACAAGGTATTCGTCCTGCTGACAGATGAGCACAACAAACTTCGTGTCATGTGGAAAGGTCCTTTTGATGTCATTGGAAAACTTTCTGGAGTGAACTACAAAGTGAAGATGGCAAATGCTGAAAAGGTATTCCATGTAAACATGCTAAAAAAAGTGTGTTGAACGTACAAATGTTGCCATTAACGAGTCGATTGAATGGATATGTCCAGTGTCTGGAACAGATGTGGCTTTTACAGAAATCATTGGTTCCGATTTTTTGTACCTGATGTCACATACCGAGACAGAGCAAAGACTGTGCGAACAACAAATGTGGGATTATTAACATCTACCAGTATAGATGATATTGTACTTCTGCCCACTCTTTCTGTCAAGGAAGAGAAACTTATCGCGATGTAGTTTTATGTGATGATTTATCTTTGGTCCAGAAAGATCAATCGGAAGCTATTTTGAAGGACGTTCAGGATGTCCTGACTGATACCCCAGGGACAGTGACATCAATCGAACCCCATACTATTCAGTTGAGTATGGAAAAACCCGGTCCAAGTCAAACCATACCCCCTTCCATTTGCGAAAAAAAAAAAAAGAAAAAAAAAAAAAAAAAACAGGTTGTCGAAAGACAGATTCAAGTTATGCTCGGTTTGGAAGTTATTGAACCGTCCTCGTCACCATACAGCTCACCAGTTGTATTGGTGGACAAACCTGATGGCTTGGTGCGGTGTTGCATCGATGACAGGAAGTTAAACAAAATCACTGTGTTTGATGCAGAACCTATCCCAGACATTGAGGAACCTCTTTGTCAACTGTCAGAAGGGAACTATTTTGTCAAAATACACTTAACTAAAGGCTGTTGGCAAATCCCGATGGCTGAAGCAGACAAGGAAAAACCAGCTTTTCAGACACCTTTTGGACTGTTTCAATGGACGAACAAGTCATTTGGATAACAACACCCCAGCTTCTTTTGCCAGAATGATGCGCGCACTGAAACTTCATGAGTGTGGAGAGCAGTTTTTTTTTTTTTTAATGACATTTTGCTTGCTGCTGCAAAGTCATGGAATAATCTTCTGGATAACTCGAGAGCTGTTTTTTTTTTTGTAAACTCCGGGAATTTTGGTCTGACGGCTAGACCATCCAAAATTCGTGCCGGATTCCAGACTCTTAAGTGTTTTTGGGTCATGTCATTTCATTTCTTTTGAAAAAAAATGACACCAGAGGGAAAAGAAAGTAGAAAAGATCTTGGCCCTGAAGAGACCCACTACAAAGAAAGAGATAAGATAAGATCACTCCTTGGATTGTGTCCTATTACAGAAGATATGTACCGCACTTTGCGTCCTTGACAGCCCCTTTGAGTGACCTAACAAAAGGAACAAAAACCAAAAGAATCGTCTGGTCAGATGAGTGCCAGAAAGCTCTGGAATTGTTCAAAACGCCCTCAATTCATTCCCTGTGCTGCTTTTGCCCTCTCTCTTTCAGAGGATTTTGTTTTGAGAACTGCTGCCAGCTCCAAAGGCATGGGAGCTGTACTTTTGCAAGAAAAGAAGGGATTGTTACACCCCGTGCAATATGCAAGTAAACAGTTCTAACACACAAGTCAAATACTCAACAATTGAGAGAGAGTGTCTTGCCATTGTTTGGGCTTGTGAGAACATTGCCAGATTCCTTACTGGGAGACAGTTTCGGTTACAAACCGACCACAGGCAATTGACGTTTTTTTGCAGTCGCCCAAGACCAAAACCAGCAGGCTGTTAAGATGGGCTTTGTCATTGCAGGAGTTCAAGTTTGACATTGAGCCATTACCTGGGACTCAGAATGTCATGGCAGATTTTTTGTCCCGTGCGTGAGCGCATAAAAAAGGAAAGATTGTTGATGCTGTTTGTTTTCATTGTGGACAGACTTTATTGACATTTTGGCCGTGTTATGTGTGCTACTGTCAATCTGAATTAATGATTAGTTGTTGATTGATTTTTTTTTCCATAAGTGCATATGTATTGAGGCATTTGTATCTTATAGTAGGATGCTACTTTGTGAATATGTGCAGAATACTTCATTTACTTACTTACTTACTTAATCCTCTTCATCCCACAACCCGAGACATAAGGCGCCAACAAGCTCCCTCCAGCCCTCTCTGTCCTGGGCAAGCCAGCTCAGTTCATTCCAGGTCTTGTCTGCCCTCTCTCATCTCCTCCTCCACTGTCCTCCTCCAGGTGCCGAGTGGTCTGCCTCGCTTCCTCTTCCCCAGTGGTGCCCATCTCAGCGCAGTGTGAGGGAGTCTGGTCTTGCCCATCCGAAGGATGTGTCCCAGCCACCTCCACCGCCGCTGCTTCACCTCGGCCACAATGTTGTTTATGCTGGTGCGCCTTGACACTTCCCTGTTGGTGACACGCTGCTGCCACTGAAGTTTCAGGATTAGGCGAAGACACCTTCCTTCGAAGCCTCTGAGCCTGCTCTCAATCTTCTTGTTGGTTCTCCATGTCTCTTAGGCGTATAGGAGTACTGAGCGTACGTTGGACCTGTAGATCTTCAACTTGGTTTTGGTTTGCAGGACAGCTGACTTCCAGATGTTTTTCAACCCGCTGAATGCCCGAGCTGCGAGTCCTATCCTGGTTGAGATCTCCTGCTCGATGTTGCTATCGGCCGAGATGTAGCTGCCGAGGTACTTGAAATGTTCCACCTCCTCTAGAGCTGAGCCTCGCACAATGGTCTTCTCTGCGCTCTTCGTCTTCACCTTCATGACCTTGGTCTTGTTGGGGTGAATCTTGAGTCTCACACTGCTGGCTATTAGGTCCACTCTTGATGTTTTTTCCTGGATGTCTTTCTGGGCGTGCGACAGCAGTGCAATATCGTCGGCGAAGTCGCAGTCTTCAAGCCTGGCTGTCAGTCCCCATACAAGCCCTCTCGCCCTATCGCTGGTGGCCTTCCTCATCACCCAGTCAATGACGACAAGGAAAATTGTCGGCGAGATCACGCAGCCTTGCCTGACCCCGGTCCGGACGTGGAACCACTCGCTCTGCTGTCCATCATGTCGCACACAGCACTGGTTGTCTGCGTACATGTCCTGTAAGATGTTGATGACTTTAAGAGGAAACCCGTAGGCTTCCAAGATCTTTCCACAGCGAAGGATGATGAATGCTATCGAAAGCCTTTTGGAAATCAATATAGTTGATGTACAGTGATGAATTCCATTCGATGGACTGTTCCACAATTGTTCGTAAGACAAAGATCTGGTCTGTGCAACTTCTCCCGCTTCTGAACCCTGCCTGTTCTTCGTCGTAGGTTCTCTCAATGGCTTGCCTCATGCGCTGTAGAAGGACACGGCAGAAGATCTTCCCTGGGACGGAGAGCAAGTTGATTCCCCGCCAGTTGCCGCATTCAGAGAGGTCGCCCTTCTTGGGGAGCTTCACTATGATGCTTTCTTCCATGTGTCTGGAACTTTCTCCTCTTCCCATACCTTGTTGAATAGTTTCACTAAAGCCTTTGCGCTCGTTTTGGGGTCTGCCTTCAGCATGTCTGCCGTGATTCTGTCTTCACCTGGTGCCCTGTTGCCCTTGTGTCTGCCTGATAGCCTCCACAATTTCCTGTTGGGTAATAATGCGTCCACGTCTCTCACTCTAAGTTGAAACCCATGTCTTCGATGGTGGCTTCCTCATCTGGGTCCGGTCAATTTAATATCTCTCTAAAATGTTCTGCCCATCTGTTGAGTTGGTCTTCGTCTTTTGTCAAAACTTTCCCGGTCTTGTCCTTCACTACTGTGGTTTTGCTGGTGAATCCGCCTGTTAGGGACTTGGTAATCTTATAGACGGTCCTGGAGTCTCCTTTCTCTGCTGCAGCTTGGGCCTCTGCTGCTAAGTTGTCTGCAAACTGTCGCTTGTCTCTCCTTGTGCTCTTCTTCACTTCTTTGTTTTTTCTCTTTGTACGTTTCGGCGGATGTTTGTCTCTCATCTTCTGTTCCAGTGAGCGTGCCGAGTTTTGCGATCTCTTCTCTCCTCTATGAGTTGCCATGTGGTGTCTGATATCCATTCCTTCCTCTCTCTTCTTCTGTAGCCCAGCACGGCCTTGCTGGTGTCTATGAAAGCTTTCTGTACATTGTCGCACAGAGCGCGTTGATGTCATCTGCTGGTGTGCTGTCCAGGACTTGGAATCTATTGGAAAGTTCAATGGTAACTGACTTTTCACCACCTCACTGGTCAGTTTCCTCGAGTCAAAGAGTTGTTCACTTTTCTTTTTTTGGTGTTCTCTTGATCTTCAGCTGGAGTCTGCATAGCACAAGATGGTGATCACTGCTAGCGTCAGCTCCTCGAATGGCTCTTACGTCCTTCATGGAGCTCCTCCACTTCTGGTTGATGGCAATGTGGTCTATCTGGTTACTGGTTCTTCCATCTGGTGATACCCATGTCAGTTTGTGGATGGTTTTGTGTTGGAAGATGGTACCACCTATCACCAGACCATTTTCAAGACACGCATCTGCAAAACGCTGTCCATTGTCATTTCTGTCTTCCACTCCCTCTTGTCCCATGCAAGTCTCATACCCGGTGTTCTCCGCTCCGACTTTCGCATTGAAGTCTCCCATAAGGAGTAGGATGTCATGCTGTGGTATCTTGTCTATCTGTTCCTGTAGGATGTTGTAGAACAGGTCTTTTTTCTTCCTCCGTGGCTTGCCCTGTCGGTGCGTAACACTGTATGATGGTGGTCTTGGTATACCTGGAAAAGAATCTGGCTGTGATGATTCTTGAGTTGACTGGCTCCAATCCCATCAAGCTCTTCCTGGCCTCCTTATCCATGATGATACCTACCCTCTTGATGTTGCCCGTCGGTGCGACCAGAATAACATACTGTCTCTCCTGAGCCAAGGGTCATGATGCCTGAGTCCGTCCCCCACCTCATCTCACTGATTCCTAGGATGTTCAGTCTATACTTCTTCATCTCTTTCACCGTCTGTGCAGTCTTTCCAGCTTCATACAGCGTTCGCGCATTCCAGGCTCCCACTCTCACCTCTTGTTTGGGATTCGCTAAGGACATTGTCGGAGCAGAGGCTTCCTTTCGGCTTTCACTCCTACTCGTCATACAATGCATTGCTGCATCTGCCCTGAGCTCGTCCCCCGAGCTTTGATTGGATCTTGTTGGCGTTTCTGTAGCAAAGCTTTTTTTACGTGGCGGGTTGCTAGCCCAACGCACAACCTTCCCCATTTCTCATTCTGGACTTGTTTTTTTTTTTTTTTTCACGTCGGTCCATTGTGAAGAATGAAAAAGAAAAAAAAAAAGTGTTTAACTTTCGAGTGGACTGTGATATTGGATATTCTTGCTTGAAGAAAGACGTTTCACTTGGCAAATTTTTCTTATCAAGTGAGTCATGAGGCAATTCTCATTTTGGGGGGATTTGGGGACATATGTTTATGTGCGAACAGGCAAGAAAAAACTGTGTTTACATTTTGGTATATATAAACATAATTGGCATTTGGAATGATCAGCATCATTATATGTTCTTCGTGTCTGTGTGACTTGTGATTCGTGATGGGATGGAGTATGAATTTTTTTTTTTTCAAAAGAAAAAAAAAAAAAACTGTTTCTGGATTTTTTTCAAACTAATATTTTAGAATTTGATTTTGGATCTTTGTGATGTTCATAAAGGTTAGTTCTATGCGTTGATGTAAACTCTTGTATAATGAAGAATTGACGATTCATGGCTGAAGTTGTATATTAACTAGATATTTGTGTATTATTTCTTTTTTTCGGCGAAAAAAAAAAAAAAAAATTTCACCCCAGGATGGGGGGTGTCATGTGACATAGCCTCACATGGCGACATGTGACGTTCCGTCGCGTACGCCCTTATTTGAAATAAAGCATTTCCCCAGGTAGGGAAGAGGAAAAGGAAGGACGACTTACATGTCCTGACCAGTGTGATCTGTGTCGCTGGTGGCTATAGACGTAGGGTGATTATTGGTTGAATTGATTGATGAAGAAAATGGACGGACGTTGTCCATTGGTCAAGTAACCAAGGGCTGGGTAATGCACAGAGGTAGACGAGTACTCACTGAATATGTACTCAGGAAGAGCGCAGGAAGGAAAAAAATAAGGTATAGGAAGGAGATGGCTTGGGGACACTGACCAGACAGGTTGTTTGCAACCGCAGAACGAGATTCACCTGTAATCTACCATTACCACCCTTCCCGGTGCTGCAGCAGCACCAGTAACGGGATAGACGACTGTGGCAGTCGCAGAAGTATTTGGGCTCCAGTGCTGTGGCAGCACCTAGTTGTCTCCATAGTTGGAGAACCTAGTTGAAGAGGACAACGACTGCGGCAGTTGCGAGAGAATTTTGAAAACGTTTGTCATATTGACCCACTATGATTTTTGGTTGTTCCCCTGGGTCGGAACTCGTATACTGTTCCTGTATTTTAAAGCATCTCTGATTCTTCTTTGGGAAGTGTATGAATTGTTTCTCCATTGAGGAGGAGAAGCCCGTAAAAAAAACAGTTCTTGTGAAGTACTATGTATAATGGGATAACATTTGGTCCCAGCTAGTGGATCTGTGGAATGTTTGTACCCCACTGGAGTGGAAGAACAGAAGATTTAAAGATTTGAAAAGTAGATTATCGTTTAGTAACTTATTCCCAGAGAGGAGAGGAGAAGAAAGTTATTGTAGTGCGCCTGCTGTTAGTTTGGAGAGACTGCGTGTGCACAGAGTGAATGCTGAGATGGGTGCGTGCATGCAGTTGTGCTGAGTGTAACAGCAAAGATTGGAATGAAGTAGGCCTACACAAAAACAAGACCAGCCCAGCCACACACACACACACACACACACACACACACACACACACAGAGAGAGAGAGAGAGAGAGAGAGAGAGAGAGAGGGGGGGGGGGGGAGTAAAATAAACACTTGGTGGATGCATGATGCACAGAAAAATATGACAAAAGGATCCGTATCAGCATCACGGCTCCCAGGCTATCAAGGGACAACTGGCCTATCCCTCCACTTACCACCGCCCTGGCAACTGATGTGAACGCACAATATCCATGTAAAAAAGTGAAGGGATGCGCACAAATGCAGGCAGCCACACTTTATGTCAAAAGCACAACGAAGGAGCACACTCAAACGAATCCCACGCGGAGCATATCATATCTAGTTATAAATGTGTAGCACAAAAAGCATGTAACACCAGAGAAAACATCCGCACAAGAATCACGCAATTCCTGCAGTCTGCAAGTGCCAAAGTGCTGTTCCTGCGCTACGCGTTTCCGCTACACAGAGTTTTAGGTCGCAACATCGGCAGTGCATGGAGGCTGGAAAGTAAAGAGACTGATTTTCATCTAGGCCAGATGGCTATGAAAAAAACTGCTGCATCAATTTGAGACAGCGTCTCTTTGTTCCTCTTCAGGGTATAAAGCATCTCGGCATTCTGTTCCTACACACACACACACACACACACACACACACGCACGCACGCACGCACGCACGCACGCACACAGAAAGATAGATAGATAGATAGATAGATAGATAAGCTTTTTTTTCACATTGCCATTTGAACCTTATGAGGCTTCACACCTTAATTAGAGTTGACAAAAGAAACCAAAGACCAATGGCCAACTCAATAGTGCTTGTACATGCATGGCACATGGTGACTCAGTATATACACAGAGATTAATGGATGGAAAATATCATTCACACTTTTACCTTTGTCACAGATGTCAGGGCTGTCAAAGATATTTTATGGTCACCATTGCATATTCTACATTCAATGCACAGCTTTGGAGAGCTGTGCATATGTGGAGTAAACATAAGCTGTAGCTGTTTAATACCTTGTGTTACAATTTGAAATGGAGACAAGAGAGGGGGAACTTTTGTGAAAGACGTCATAGCAATAATGACGCGTTGCAAGCCTCCTTTTATTTATCGCTTTCAGATCTTTGTATTTTAGGTCAGTGTGCAGTGCTATTGTTGATTTGTTAACACGTTTGGAAAGTGAATGTATGCCGAATTGTTCAGTATTGTTTTTGGATCGATGGATAATGCGATTGGAATATTCAAGATTATGTTAGAATGTTCACCAGGTTTCCGTAAGTTGCTAGTGCTTTGCCGAAGGTTCGAGAATGTTGCAGAAGCTGACCGAATTACATCTGCATACGGTCGTCGCGATTTCATTGGTTAAGCTTACTATGCAGAATATTCTAGAAAGAATAATCCAGTAGGTTCGAGAATATTCTTTCAATATCATACAAAAGAATGAGAGCTGTGCAACTGAGAGAGAGACACACAGACAAGAGAGAGAGGGAGAGAGAGAAATGAGATTTGTTGAAGAGTTCTAGTCTAGAAGTGTTCGAGTCTTCATTGAGTTTTTGAGTCTAGTCGTTGAGAAGCTGCCATTAGTAGAATATTCACAGCTGCATGTACGATTGAGTTCCTGTACGACTATTGAACCTGAAGGTCAGTGGTTTGTTTTTGTTCCTATATTCTTCAACGTTTGTAAATAAAAGGATCCTCTTCGTTTTCAAATACTGCCTGTGTATTGGGGTCAGCCCTATGTTCCCAAGCTCTATGTTCCCTAGCTCTATATTCCCTAGCCCTATGTTCCCTAGCTCTATGTTCCCTAGCTCTATGTTCCCTAGCTCTATGTTCCCTAGCCGGTGTATTTTGTCGTCTGCAAGTCGAACACCTACCACAGGATCTACAACGAACTCTTACAAGCTATATGCTGGTACTGCATTTACCTTTGTACTGAGGAGTAAGTGTAACACCTTTTCTTCCGTTTTAATACAATGGCAAAGAATTTTTTGAATGACAATATTGTCAGCAGCTACAACCAGACCACTATTAGATGTTCTGCCATTTAAGATCTCCATTTAAAAGTGCATAAGTATAGGACTAGTAAAAGATCTTGTCATTGAGAATATCTTCGAGGATACGATACTATGAAAGTTTTTTTTTTTAAGTGGTGAGTTCACTGGGAATACATATATGCCTACAAGCATGACATCTTTCAACAAATTGAGTAACGTTTAGAAAGTACAAACGTAATAATTATAATTGAGATCAACATGAATAGTTTTAACATGCTGCAAAAAACTCTTTTTCGTGAGACATAGTATTCTCCCTTACCGTCTACCTTGATTTGTAAATTTGTATAGCTGGCTTGCAGAACATGTGATGGGCATAAAACGATGCAATAATCAACAAAAAATTAAACTGGACAAAAGGGATGTCACACGATGCAATGTAAGGGGGAGGAGGAAAACTCTTATGATCACCAGTCTATGACGACAGCCCATTTGACATTCCAGAGTAAATCAGACATGTTGCTTTCATCCACGTCGGCGTCGTTCCCAAACACGGCCCCCCCACACACACTCACTTTGTTCCCTTGCTGAGTACAATTGCTGCCCCACTCAAAACACACATCACTGGCCCCCACTGGGGATCAACAACTCGTTGACACTGTCAGCGTGCATGCTTCTGGAGCTGGCATATCAATAGTCTCACCCTCAGCCATGTGGTCATGAGAAACACATGTCACCAGGATGTGAATATAATTCATGAGAAACAATGTCACCAGGATGTGAATATAATTCTTCTGATGAACCTAAAAGAAGACAGTGACTTTTAAGGTGGTCTGTGTTATTTACAATTTCATTTATGAAATCTTTCTTCTAAACGAATTATCTGTACTGCTGTTTATATGTATTTAGCCAGCCATATTTCTGTTGAATTGGTTTTAGGCTTTTTCTTTCCTCAGTGTACCAGACCAAATGCCTTCCATCACCAAGTGAATGATCAAAAACCATTGTCGTCTGTCGGTGTCCTTTCTGGCTGATTTCAATTGAGGTAAAGTTTCTGCGTAATGTTGCTCATGCGAGAGGGCAAACATTCCCAATGAATTTGTTACTGCGCCAAAGGTTACTTCCTGTATTGAGAATTTGTTTCTTGCCTTTACAACAACAACAACAACAACAACAAAAAAAAAAAGAGAGAGAAAAATCCGATAATATCATGAGCAATATGCTTTCCGATGTGTCTGAGGACTCTGCCAAAATGCCAATACCCTGTGTCATTTCCAGATTTTCTGTTTGATCACCTTTGATTAGATCCTTACATTATTTTTTTCAGTTTCGTTTTTCGTATTGTGGATTTATATAAAAGTGGATGTTATGCACAACAGCACAAACCTCTTCTACTTGTCTGATGTTCATCTTCATTCATTCAACTCACTGTGAAGAGTCGACATGACGTCCTTCAGTGTTGTTTCGCTGTCTGTCCTTTGAAGGAGAACAGGCTCTATTTAAAAAAAAAAAAAAAAAAAAAATCACCAGCACTGTTCAAGCGTGTCTGCCAAAGATTGTCCACTTTCCCACAAGATCCAGGTCCAGGGGTTTGCTCCACTCTCCACTGCAATCAGGGAAATAAATAGAACCAGAGTATAAACGGGACAAGAACGTTTCATGACACCATGTGCCCTTTTGTGACAGTGTCCATGTCTGAATGAACATGCCTTTCTTCTTAAAATCTCGTGGAGCCTTGAATTCCATGGAGACTGGCGCTTATCTTCTGCAATCGGAACGCAAACTTAAATCTGGTTTTAGTATATGATGACGATCACTTACACTTCAAGCTGAAGTGGGCACAGGTCAGTGAAACTTCACTTTGATTTCATGAATCCTGTCAGTAAGTGCCAGCTATTCGCCAAAAGGAAGTGAACCCTCTGAGAGAGAGAGAGAGAGAGAGAGAGAGAGAGAGAGAGAGAGAGAGAGAGAGAGAGACTCAAGACTCAAAAACTTTATTACTCAAGGATAAAGATTTTAGGCAATGCCTATTCTTGTGACGAGATGGATATGAGTGGTAGGTGGGTCCTCTAGGGGAAGGACTTGGAATAATTTCTCTATGAGAATTATCTTACATTTCACCTACACCCCCTCTCTTACTAGTGGTGGAAGGTACTAGTCATCAAAGAAATTTTTATTTGTTCCGGGTATTGGTAAAATACGGAAGACTGGCTCTGAGATAATTTTCCTTAGGCCTGTACAATTAATTACAAGTACTTATAGCTCCGAGATACAGAATTGAAGAGAGAAGTTCAAACATTCAACATTCGATTGAACAAACAGGGAACTGACACAAGTTAAGTGCACTTTCACACATCAACTTTTATTACTTACACACATAGGTAAGAAATGGCGTGACAATTCCATAGGCTGTGTTTCAGTTCTCATTGGACTACCACAATGAGGGGTCCTTCCTCACTCCTACTTTACTCGCTGGCACTCTGTGCAGCAAGCTTAAGTTGGCATACAGGGGTTCTGTCTAAGTTACACTGAATGTATATGGTTATTATACATCCACCCCGCTTGCGAATACCCAGTATTGTAGCCAGGATGGTACTCATAGACAGGTTCTCACTGTTTCATCATAAAGTGAGGGTAAGGGTCTGATGGGGTTTGAGTCCAGGTGGTAAGCAAACTTAGCTTTGCTTCGGAGAAGACAGTTGTTCTCTCCTGTGGCTGGTGACTGCCCCACTGGTAGATCTGTTGTCTGGTGTCGCCTGGTTTCTGGCGAAGTCCCAGCTCCTGGTTCAGTCGCAATGTGTAGCGTGACCAGGATCCCAGTTCTGCGATAAAGAGAACTTGATCTGTAGATGAGAATCTGGTGGCTGGTCTGACGAGTGCACACATTTACCCTTTTCCTCTGTCTTTCAGAGGGTTGTGAGACTCAGCCAGCAAAGTTTTCTCTATGGTAGAGTTTCTGCTATAACTATTAACCTCCACTTTTGTTTAAAGGCTAAGTTAAAGTTACAAAAGGGTAGGAGACAGTAATACATATTTACAGTTTTAGTTAAACAACTCTTCCATGTTTCATATGAATTAAATCACACTGACTTGGGCTATGCTTAGTCCAAGTACACATGTGGTGTAGACTTAAAGTCACACACTACAAATCATTCCAATAATCACCAGTATTTTAAAATCAGAGTAGCAGTTTTTACCTAGCACAGGCATACTGTTTTTCCTGATCAAAATTAATCATTGAATTATTATCTTAACAGACAGGTTGCATACTGACAAAAGTCAGGGTGAACACAAAGAATAGTGGTCAGATTGTTAACAAAGAATCAAACCACTGGGAGAGAGCTTTTGCCATATGATGGCAAGCAAACTACTACACAAGATAATCATTCATCAGTTTGATAAATGCTGCTAAGCATTTGTACAGAGTTACAATGCTAACACACACAGCATACATAAAATCAATACATAGATTCAAAAATGTAAAACAGAGTTCCAACTCACTTTTCCTGGGAATGAACAGGGAATGACTTGAGATCAAGGAGTTACCAAGAGTTTCCTAGAATCACATTGAGACGACCTGTCATTTACCGATCAGGGGTGAGAGGGGGAGGGATTTAG